>MU685675.1:260725-284059 GCA_026770625.1 Nicotiana glauca
ATATATATATATATATATATATATAATGTTATTTTTTATTTTCATGTTATTAGATCATATTGTTATAATAAGTTAGTCCCTCCGTTTCATATTATTTGAGGTAGTTTGATTCGGCACAGAGTTTTAACAAAAAAGAAGAAAATTTTTGGAAGTTGTGGTCTTAAAAACTTAAGGAGTAGTAAAAGGTTTGTGGAATCAGGCCATTTGTGTGGCTAGAGGTGTTCATGGTTTGGTTTGGATCAGTTTTTCCCTAAAAAGAAACTAAACCAAGTAAATCAGTTTTTCAAATATTAGAACCAAACCAAACCAAACCAAATAAGTCGGTTTTTTCTCGATTCAGTTTATGTCGGGTTTTTCGATTTTTTTCTGTTATTTGTCGATTTTTTCATAAATATAAGACATACACTACCAAACACATATTTCGGCGACCACATTTTTAACGTAACACTATCAAATCAATTGCCCTTTGAGAAATCTATTATTTACCAAGATATATTGATGATAATTGAATCAAATAGTGAAGAATAATTTAAGGACTCAATTAAAAATATATTATTTTTAACATAAAATAGATTATTACACTTAACAAAAAAACTACCAATCAAACTAGAATGTAAAGGTAAAGAAATGTACTAAAAGTGCAAACGATTAATATTTACTATAAAAAATTTGAAACTTTGTATAAAATTATACATATATATAGGTGTAATTCTAAATTTAAAATAGCTACTACTATATTCAGTTTGGTTTGGTTTTTTTTTTATTAAAACCAAAACCAAACCAAATTTGATTGGTTTTTAAATTTCAAAACCAAAACCAAACCAAACCTATCGGTTTTTTGGTCGGTTTGGTTTAGTTTTCGGTTTGGTTCGGTTTTTCGGATTTTTATGAACACTCCTATATGTGACTATAAAAGCTTCTCATTAAGGATAAAAAGGGTAAAATGAAGAGTTTAAAGTTAAATTATTACCAAATTTAGAAATGTGCTATTTATTTTAAAACATGCCAAAAAGGAAAGTACCCCATTTAATATGAAACGGAAGAAGTACTAATTATTACTGCATGTAACTTAACATGATAGTGTCCATAAACTTAAATTCTAAGTAATGTAAGTATATGTCGTCTGATGTTCAATTCCAAAGACCAAAAGGTTTATGGAAGGATCTTTTAATACAGAGCGATGTGATGTTGCGTATATACCGTTGTTTTCTTATACGCTATATAAGTTAATATTACATATAGTGTGTGTTTGACTCAAAAGTTATTAAATATTTTTTAAACAAACCCATCAAAAGAGATGAATGGGTAAATTATAGCCAATCATAATTAACACTGTATCGAAAGACAAAATCGAAACATGGGAATATTGGACAAAAATAATATTTGGGGAGTTTTATTGATTATAGAAATTTACCCTGCCTCTCCTCGAAGTGTTTCAGGAAATTAAAATCGTATTACCCCCCTTTCGTGGGTAGTTGAAGATGGAATCTCTATCATTTCCTGTAGGTCAAGGATCCTATTCATGGAGTTCTGCCATCCCTTTTTCAGACTGTCTGAGTAGTAGAGAAGAAGGCTCGGGCCCTTTCAGCTTTTTTACCTTGTATTTATAGTCGAGAACCCCTCATGCCTATCATGATTTATCATGGTCAGGCCGTGGAGGTGTTTCCCCCTCATGGAGAGGCCTTGACCTCGTCGCTCGTATCGAGAGCAGCAATGATCAAACAAAGTCGGATTCGTTGGTTACTTCTGAAGGATGGTTGGGAAAGGGGTCATTGCCACCGTGGTTGTGTGGTCAGATTCTGACCAATACAGTTAGTCCCTCCGTTCGTCGGGGTCGTGTCTTACCGACCTCGGCGGACGGATCATGTGTGCGACGTAGTCGGGAGGAGTCAAATTCGCATTTTGTTCCTTAGTCATGTTATGAATTTCGAAACTGCCCCGGGGCGTCTTTCTAGTACTCGTGTACCGTTACAATAGTTTTTAAACTGAAGCGCTGGTTGATAAAAGAAATGTTACTTTGTGCAGGCATTCATAATGGCACACATTTCCGAGAAGCTGAATCGTTTCGACCCTGGTCAGGCTCTAATGGCGACCGTTGGTTTTCGTGCCCCGGAGGATTTGTATCTTATAAATTGAAGGAATCTGTCATTCGTTTTTCATATTTCATCGTTCATCTTCGAGAGAATCCTCAGGATACCTCTCTTCCTGTTAATTTGAGCTCTTATTTGCTCCCTTGCTCGCAGTAATCTTCCATTTTCTTACTTCTTTCGCGAAGTTTCTTCCTTCTCTTTTTTATGGGTTAAAGATGGCAGGAACTTCTTCTCTTGATAATCTCCCAATTACCCCTCCGGCACCTGAGGACCCTGCACCAGCAGCCGAAGACACAGAACCGATGGAATGCGAAGATGTTCCTTCGGTAGAGGAAATTCTATCCCGCCCAGGAAGAAGGGTGGCAGATTTCAGAGTCGATGACGGGAGGTAGCCAGTAGATATCCCCCTCCCCCTTATCGGGGAGGTAGGGATAGTGGATTTACGGGAGTGATGGGGCATTCCCAACTATATAGAGATAGTACCTGCGGGGAGGGACGATCGGGTCCAAATTGACCATCCTGGGTTTTGTACGTTCTATGCTTACCCCTTCCTCGTGGTGTACACGCTCCCGCTTCCCATGCTGG
The DNA here is from genome assembly GCA_026770625.1 of Nicotiana glauca. Taxonomy (NCBI): domain Eukaryota; kingdom Viridiplantae; phylum Streptophyta; class Magnoliopsida; order Solanales; family Solanaceae; genus Nicotiana; species Nicotiana glauca. The sequence goes on from MU685675.1 coordinate 263,401, forward strand.
TGGTCAATTTATGCCGATACTATGAGGTATGTCCCGCTCAGCTTTCCTCTTACCTATATAAGTTGTTCCTTATGTTTATCAAGTAGGCGGAGCTGGCCGGTCGTGAGGTTACTCTAGGGCATGTGCTCAGCCTGTTCGCCCTCCCAGAAGATTCGCGGCACGATGATCTATGCGCGTCCTCAAGGGTCGAAAGGTTTAGTGGTTAAGATGGACGACAGGACCAATCGTCGCTTTTTTAACAACTTCTTCTATGTGCGAACTGAGCACCTAGTGGCAGACTCAACTGGGTTTTTCGAGGTGTGGAATTTGGCCCGTAAGTCTTCACCCCCAATTAGTGGAGCACTCGGTTTGCCTTTGTCCTTTCTCCTTTCGTGTTGAATATATTGACCTACTTTATCGTTCTGCAGCCGAGAAGCTACCCCCGCCACCTTTGGAGGGGATTCGAGAAAGAGTCAAGGCCATTCTTCCCCATACAACGGGGGTCCGCACCTGGTCGACCTTTCATGAAAGATTCGGGCGTAGGCCCCTGACAGGTGGGATAACGCCTTTATTTTCTATCTGTTTATTTTTTCTTTGGCCTTACCTCTTGACCGTAGTTTGTCATTGTCAGGGAGGGTTCATAGAGTCAGGGCCCCTTAGTTAGCTTTCCGTCGGCCGGCTGTGTCCGTTCGTCTCAATGCAATACCTGCAGTTCGACCTTCGTCGAGGGCAGCGTCGGTAGAATCTGCGGCCTTGGCCACTCCGACTCGGGCTATATCTCAGGACGAGGCCCCATCTGGTACCCTCCGTCCTCAGAATGATTCACCGTCGACCGAGGTGGAAAAAGGACCGTTGAAGAGACGGAGGGTGGGGTTTGAGATGGCTCCTCCGACAGTGATCAACTTGGATTCTCCCCTGGCAGACCTAGAGGAAGGTGTTGTTGCAGCGTCTACCGCCGAGGTGGAGCGAGTGGTCGGAGTTGGCTCTACCAGTTAGAGCCAGGAAAATTCCGCTGTTGCAGTGATCCGGTCAAGAGTTCCTGCTATTGATGATGCAGGACATCTTACCGTAGCAGAGAATCGAACGCTTGGTGCTGCCATCACGACCGCGAGTATGCCTTCCTCGTCCTCAGCAGGTCACGCCATACCATAGGCAGCATAGAGGGGAAAAAGTGTAGTGGACGATGGATACGAGTCCGAGTCTGAATTAGACCCTAATGATGTTCGGATGTTCAAGGAGGGCATTACTCGCTCAGTGGTTTATGCGGAGGGTTCAGCCCGTCTCGTCGAGATCCCCTCCGATGTGAACCTGTTGGCGCTAAGAGGTAACTTGGTACCACAATTCAGCTTGTTGTGTTCGGAAGCTGAGAACGAGTCCATGCGGAATGTTTCTGATGCCTAAGTGATGGAAGAAGTGGTTGTGATGGGCTTACGGGTACGTTATATCCAACCACAATTTGCTTCTCTTTTATCGCAGAATGAGCATTAGTTTAACTGTTTTCTTGTTTCGCAGTCGTACATGTTGGAGGTGGAGAGCATCCGCAGGGCCAATGTCTGGTCGAGGATCTTTTTGCAGATTCTGGAAAAGTATCATCGCTATCGCAACAGATGTCGTGAGTTGCACGAACGATTGAGGACTTATCCCCGCAATCGGGCTTTGGGCGAGGAGTTAGAGAAGAGGGACCAAGAGATAATGCAGGCGCTCAGCAGTAAGAGAGAGCTTGAAGATCAAATCTGCCTCAAGGATGAAGAGCTCGAAGTGGGCAAAGGGGTCACTGCGGAATGCGAGCATCTGCAAGGCAAGTTAAGGGTAATACAATCGAAGATAGAGCAGAGTCGGGCCAAAGTTGCGGAGATGAACGCCAAATGGAGTGGGAAGTTGACAGCACTGGAGAGCCAGGTTGCCACTTTAAAGCGTATGGAGAGGGTGGCGTCAGATGCTTCGGTGAGGGCAGCGGCCTTAGAGGAGGCCGTTCATGTGCACGAGTCTGAGCGAGAGTCGGAGAGAGCTACTACAGCCCTTAGGGAGGCGAGGCTCGAGAAGCGGATTAGCACGATTGATCAGGAGGCTTTAGCTTTGTCGGATCGAGTTGCGGCCTTAGAGGAGGAAAATCAGCGGCTGAGGGCCCGGGATAGACCGTCCTATGCTGTCGTTCCCCACCAGACTCATGAACTCGGGGTGTATGCTGAAGCTCAATGTGACATTTTCAAGAACTTGTGGGAAGCAGGAACCGTGACTGAGGCGGCTTTCGAGGAAGCGTGCAAGAAAGCTCGTGAGGCTCGTGCCAACTGTGGATATGATGTGGCGACGCCCAAAGATGATAGGGGTGCCAGTGGTGACGATGATGGGCCTTACAGAGATGATGATGACAACAACGGTGTTGGCACTGAGTGAGGAAAAAATTGTGCTTTATTTTTTCTTTTTACTTCGTACGCTGGTTGGCGTTTGTTTGTTTCTTGTTATTGCTTTCTTTTTCCTTCTTTTTTTAGTTGACTGGCCTGGACGAGATGTAACCGACAATAGTCCACATTTCTAAATTCATGAATAAAGAACTCATTTTCGCTACTTGCCTTGCATTTCAGTTCTGTTGAGTTATGATCTTTCCGCGAGGTGGGATCTCGTCAAAGAGTCCTGATTCTTTTGTGACGAAGGCCTCTTGTCTTGTGGGTTTCATTACGAACTTATCGAGAAGATAGACCATTCAGGTTCGAGCGAGGTTGAACCTGTCGATACTTGATGGTGAAGGCCTCAGCCTCAAGGGTGTTATTTTGTATTTATCGAAATAAAAGCTCGTCTGAGTTCGAGCGAGGTCAAACTTTGTCGAACTTTGATGGCGAAGGTGCTTAGCCTTAGTCCCGGTTCGAGCGAGGTCAAACTTATCAAGCTTTGATGGCAAAGGCGCTTAGCCATAGTCCCAGTTCGAGCGAGGTCAAACTGTCAAACCTTGATGGCGAAGGCACTTAGCCTGAGTCCCAGTTCGAGCGAGGTTAAACTATAAAACTTTGATGGCGAAGGCACTTAGCCTGAGTCCAGTTCGAGCGAAGTCGAACTGTCAAACTTTGATGACTAAGGCACTTATCCTTAAACTCGGTTCGAACGAGGTCGAACAGTCGAACTTTGATGGCGAAGGCTCTTAGCCTGAGCCCCAGTTCGAGCAAGGTCGAACTGTCAAACATTTATGGCGAAGGCACTTAGCCTGAGTCCCAGTTCGAGCGAGGTCAAACTGTCAAACTTTGACTGCGAAGGCACTTAGCCTTAAACTCGGTTTGAACGAGGTCGAACTGTCGAACTTTGATGGCGAAGGCACTTAGCTCGAGTCCCAGTTCGAGCGAGGTCGAACTGTCAAACTTTGATGGCGAAGGCACTTAGCTTGAGTCCCAGTTCGAGCGAGGTCAGACAGTCAAACTTTGATCGCGAAGGCACTTAGCCTGAGTCCCATTTCGAGCGAGGTCGAACTGTCAAACTTTGATGGCGAAGGCACTTAACCTGAGTCCCAGTTCAAGCGAGGTCGAATTGTCAAACTTTAATGGCGAAGGCACTTAGCCTTAAACTCGGTTCGAACGAGATCAAACTGTCGAACTTTGATGGCGAAGGCACTTAGCCTAAGTCCCAGTTCGAGCGAGGTCGGTCTGTCAAACTTTGATGGCGAAGGCACTTAGCCTGAGTCCCAGTTCGAGCGAGGTCAAACTGTCAAACTTTGATGGCGAAGGCACTTAGCCTGAGTCCCAGTTCGAGCGAGGTCGAACTGTCAAACTTTGATGGCGAAGGCACTTAGCCTGAGTCCCAGTTCGAGCGAGGTCAAACTATCAAACTTTGACGGCGAAGGCACTTATCCTTAAACTCGGTTCGAACGAGGTCGAACTGTCGTACTTTGATAGCGAAGGCTCTTAGCCTTGTTCCATTGTTTACATCGATGGTTTAACGCCATGGGCATTAAGTGTCGACTTCGTTTTGACTTGTGGTCTTGTGTTGTACGTGTTATGATTGTTCGCCTGACTGTGGTATTCGAATTGCTTCAAGGCGATTTTCGATTCCTCGTTTGAAATACTTCTGCGCTGGTTTCTGGCCCGACAGTATGGTGGATGGGGGGGNTGTTTTGCATCACTTCTCTCCTCATTCGGGTTGTTCGAGATCAGTAGGGCAGAGGGTTTTAGCTCCCCACGACGCATCCGATTCTTCTTTTCTCGATGCGCTGCCATTGACTCTGGTTTGAGTTAGGTTTCTGGTTGGTGTTTCTTCGGCTTCGTTCCAGGAAGAAACTAGGTATTTTCACTAGGAAATCCCCACACACGGCGCCAAATTATTTGACTCAAAATTTATTAAACACTTTTTAAGCAAATCAATCAAAAGTGATGAAAGGGTAAATCATAGCCAATCATAATTAATACTAGATCGAAGGACATAATCGAAACATGGGAATATTGGGCAGAAATAATATTTGGGAAGTTTTATTGATTATAGAAATTTACCCTATCTCTCATCGAAGAGGTTCAGGGAATTACAATCGTATTACCCCCTTTCGTGGGTTGTTGAAGATGGAATCTCTATCCTTTCCCGTAGGTCAAGGATCCTATTCATGGAGTTCTGTCATCCTTTTTTCAGACTGTCTGAGTAGTGGAGAAGAAGGCTCGGGCCCCTTTCAGCTCTTTTACTGTATTTATAGTCGAGAATCCCTCATGCCTATCATGATTTATCATGGTCAGGTTGTGGAGGTGTTTCCCCCTCATGGAGAAGCCTTGACCTTGTTGCTCGTATCGAGAGCATCAATGATCAAACGAAGCCGGATTCGTTGGTTACTTTTGTAGGATGGTTGGGACGGGGTCATTGTTGCCATGGTCGTGTGGTCAGATTCTGACCAATACAGGGTGTAAATACAAAACGTTATACCTTAACGGCAAAAGTTACCGTTGAGGCACATCGTCTTATATTTGAACGTTATATATAGAACACCTCAACTATGGAAGGCAGGGAGCTAGCTCACTCTCCTTACCGTTGCCCAATCATTGTCATAGTTGGTATAAAGATATTGGAATGTACTACTCTTTAGCTTGTCAAAAAATGCTGCAACCATAAAGTGTTGGTGGCAGCACCTGGGACAAGAATTGTCAAACATGGTCTTATTTTTTTCTGCCGCCCTTTCACCTATTTGGATTCTACCTACTATTATAAAAGATAAAAATTGACTCTCTCCAAGAAATGGTAGATACTGTTGATATATGTACAAAACCCCTTCCCCACCCCAACCACCCAATTCCGAAGTACAGCAATCTTGATACTGCACGGATCCTTTTACCTACCAATGTGTGAATACTTTGAAATATTCATGTGCTTAAAAAGTTCAAACGACTAAATTCACAGGTTAAAGCGTTATGAGCAGGAGAGACAAACGTGCGGGTCGGGTCGGATATGGTTCGGGTCGAAAGGTAATGAAAAAATGGATCAATTATCCGACCCGATCCATATTTAATACGGACAAAAAACGGGTTAACCGGCGGATAATATGGGTTACCCATATTATCCATGACTTCTTGTATATGATCACTTTTTGGAGAATTCTTAGTCTCCCTAACTTGTGGAACCCCCAATTTGAGGCTTTACAAATGTAAAAGTTAGACCTATTGGTTATCCATTGGTTACTCATTGGTTTTCCATTTTCTAAATGGATAATATGGTTCTTGTCCATATTTGACCCATTTTCAAATAGTTCATTATCCAACCAATTTTTTAATGGATAATATGAGTGGTTAACTGTTTTCTTTGAACCATTTTGTCAGTCCTAGTTATGAGTTCAGTTTGCACACTCGAAAAATAGTTATTCACTTATATTCTCCAACCCAAACATAGATAAGAACCATATTACCCAATTAAAAAATGGATAACTTAATGGTTTTAACTTTGACATTTGTAAAGTCTTAGGAAGTTTTTCAAGTTTGGAAGACTAAGAATTCTCTCAAAATTGGTCATATTCAAGAAGTCAAGTATCTGTCGGTTAACCCATTTCCTTACCCTGGGGTAGAGAGGTTATTTCCAAATAAACCCCATCATCATTCTCTCAAAGAACTTTCCATCTTGCTCTTAGGGAGACTCGAACTCACAACCTCTTAATTAAAATTGAAAGTTAATTACCATCAGAGCAACCCAAAACTATTGAAAATATGAGTGTGGGATTATACTCAGAGATTAGTGACATAAATTTGGCATTTTTTTTAAGTACATAGGGCAGTAGTAATACTTTTAATAAAATTACGTGTAATAGTTTCAATTTCCATGTGACTGACACAAGTTTGATGCGTGTCAAAGTTTACGTACCTTTTTTCAGACACTGAACTGTTCACCCTCCTAACCAAATCCACGCATTAACCTAACTCCCAGATATATACTGTTCTTTCTCTCTTTTTTTTTTAAGGGGAAAAAAAAAAAGGAAAATAAGTCAAATGGTATGTTTACTAAAACCACAGCAAATCAGTGATGAAATATATTTTTTATATAAAATTATTAGTACGTGCCAAGTGTTTGTTTTTTCCAACAAGTGGGAAATGGCATTTAATGCGATGGTTTTCAGGTGATGACTTTTCATATAGCTACTTTTGTCCCGTTTAAGTTGAAGCATAAGAATAATAGATTTGTGTCTAGCGTATAATTACAGACGGTATCGCATTTTTTTTAATTGGGAGGGCCCTGTGTAAGGGCGAACCGGAATGCCTATCCCTCCAAATCACTCTTCCTCCGCTCGAATCGAAATAAAAGTAGTATCCACCTTCTTTTTTTGCCGGTATCCTAAGATTGCGACATGTATATGCCATCTCTCGTCTTGGTGCTTCTCGTTGGTTATAACGTTCGTTCATTCTTAATTTCTCAATCGAGTATGTTTTGACAAGTGGTGGCAAAATAGATTTTTTTAAAAAATAATCGTAGTTCCATATTATTCACTAGAAAAATAGGTTGGATAATAATTTTTTTGAAAAATGCGTTAAATATGGATAAGATTCATATTATCCACTTAAAATTGGATACTTAATGGATAACCAATGAGTTTAACTTTTACATTTGCAAAGGTTCAAATTGGAATTTCTCAAATTTGGGAGACTAGAAGTTCTTTTCAAAAAGTCATAGATAATATAAATATACATATTATTCACATATTAACTCATTTTCTATCTGTACTAAATATGGGCGGATCGAATATCTTATCCGTTTTGCATTATATGTTTAATTCGTCCATATCCGACTCGATCCACCCGTTAACCACCCCTAGTTTAGCTAATCATATCGTTGGTTTTGCGGTAACAGAAAAACATTGTGAGATGTGTCAGCTTAGCTAAACAAGATATTTAGAGCTCGTTTGGTCATTGAAAAAAAATCCTTTTTTCCAAAAAAAATTCACTTTTTTTGGAAATCAACGTTTGTTCATAAAATTTTCAATTTTGACTTGAAGACGCATTTTGAAAATTTGAAAAACTCCAAAAAGTTATTTTTCAAAATTTTCACTCAAATCATTCACAAAACTTCAAAAATAACCCAAATTGGAATTTATGTCCAAACACAACTCTAAATTTCAAATACTATTTTCACTTGAAAATTCTTTTCACCATTTTTTGAAATTTTACAATTCTTATGTCCAAACGCCTACTTAGTGAAAATCTATTAATGAATACTAAAAAAGTGGTATTTTTAGCTAGCGTTTGGACATAGATTTAGTTGAAACTTGAAAAAATAATTTTTGAACTAGTTTTGAAAAATAATTTTTGGAAGTTGAAATTATGTTTGGACATGCATTTTATTTGAAAAAAAATTAAAGTTTTGTGAGTGGGAGAACAAGTTTCACCCAAAATCTAGCCTAAACTAGATTTTAGAAACTTGAAATATAATTTCAAAATTTTTTCAAAAATAAATCATTAATCTATGAACAAATAATGTTTTCAAAACAGATTCAAAAAAATGGTGCCAAAATATATGGCCGAACGGGGCTTAGTGTTGGTACAAGTGGCTACTACCTATAATATGGTCCTTATTTGTTCTTTTCTTTTTGTCTAGTACTAGTTAGTATATTGCAAATCCAGCTCTATAGGAATTAAAATCCCAAGGTTCATATAAAATTAAAGACGAAAAAAGAAGAGATTAGAGAAAGTACATAGACCTTAAACAACATCCTCAAGTGTTCAAAATTCAATTAGGCAAACAATGCCGTCATTAAAACAGAAAATTAAGAAAAAATGACATTATATAGTCGCTCCCAAAATAATAACCGGAAAAATATATATTTTTTGTGTAAATATATAATATGTATGTTATATATAAAGAATATACAAGTTTTATATACTTTTGGGCTACCGAATATAGATAGTTTTAGTGCGGGCTAAAAATAAAAAAGGCCTAAAAATTAACAGTTGTATTGGCTAGGTAAAACAAGGACTCTAAAACCAAGGGTTGTTTTCTCTCTCTTTCTCTCTCGGCTTTTTGTTCGTCCGGACCCATATTTGGGAGCAGTTTGTGCTAGACTCGTGGGTCATTGGTCAACGAGATCTACCCCAAGACTCGGGTTTTGACTATGTAGGTTCGGGTTGACTTTCGTTGACTTTTAAAAATTTGATTAAAGATTAAAACTTTATTATTTGGAATTGATTTCTATAGCCTTATTTGACCTTATTAAGTACTGTTTGATTAGACTCCAGTCGTTTGGTGGTGGATTTGAAAGGAAAAGCGATTTTACAAGGTTGAAAATGTTCCCGAGAAGAGTTAACTCTTTTGTCCATCCTTGTAAGATGGAGTTCTCCCGTAGGTGATCTATTCGCCACTTGTTGCTTGATTTGAGCTCTATAGTATAAACCCTTAACTACATTCTCAAAACCACATTTAGGGAAAGAAAAGACGGCTTATAAGAATATAATTTGAGTAATCAATTAGTAATTACCATAGTTATGACGTACAAATACCACCTGAAAATAATGGCATGCAATAGTTCAGCTACTAGTGAGGCAAATCTGAATTAATTAATGCTGCTTCTTCCTTATCCGTTTTATTAATTCTATCATTCAAAAATATTGCAACTGCGTGGCCCATGCATCTCTCTCTCTTTTTTTTTTTAAAATTATTATTAGTGTGTATAATATAATGACCAATAGTGGATCACCTAAACTTTTCAAATGTTTGTTAACCTATCTTTGTTTTTTCTGTTAAACAGGTAAATGCCCTAGATGTTTTGTAAATATATATGCGCTTCCATTTGTTACATATGCTTCCAACCAGACTGTAGTTATTTTTATTAAAAAAAAAAAAAAGAGCAAAAAAGAAAAGAAGAATAATACATCTTGACCGTTATGTGGCATATACTAATATTTTTGAGTTCGGAACCAAAATGTTGTCTTTTTGGACAAAAGTAATATTAATAAGTGTAAGAAAAAAATTACAGTTCTATATATAGCGCGGTTTAAAATCGCATTATACTTTAACAATATTTTAACCGTTAAAGTATAGCGCGGTTTATATATATATAACGCATAAAATCACTGCGTTATACACGAAATCAGTGGCGTACGCAGAAATTTTTGTAAGCGGTGTCACCGTTTTAGACGTGAATAAATAAAAAAAATTATCAGGAAAAAGAAATTTGTAAAACATAGATTGAGGCCACGTAGGTTCGAACTCAGGGCGCTTCACAGATATCTTCAGACCAGTTAAGCTAGACGGCAGTTTGAGACAAAAGGTGTCACTTATTTTATTTTACTGTTTTCTTGTTTCTTCATTTGAATTATACATGAAGAATTAGTAAAGATTTTCGACGAAGCGGTGTCACGTGACACCGCTTCGACTAAGGTAGATCCGCCCCTGCACGAAACCACTGGCGGCCTAATGGTTGAAGGGTAGTTATGAAGATGGTTTTGTCCTTGAGGTACAAGGTTCGTGTATAACGCAGTGATTTCATGCGTTATATATATAAAACAGTTAATTTATGCGCTATACATATATAGTGCGGTTTTAAACTGCGCTATATATAGAATAGTAATTTTTTTTTTATACTTATTAATGCTACTTTTGTCTAAAAAATAGTATTTTGGTTCCGAACTCCTAATGTTTCTACACAACACTTGGAAATCGTGCAAATTTCGTGGCCCCTTGCCAATAAAAAAATGAAATCCCAATTAGACAAGAAACTTTCAGCCTAAGGTCGCTCTGCCTGTTAATAACAACAATTACTATGCTTCAATTCCAAATAAATTCGAAATATTGGGAAGACAAAAACAGTTTGTATATGAAAGCCAAATCCATGATCTCTTAGGTTAAGCAAAGCACTAAGGGTCGTTGGGTTGGAAAATAAGTTATCCTAATATTAAAGGTCTGTCTGAAAAAACTACCAGGTAATTGAAATCAGTGTAATTACTAGGTTAGTAATTACATAACCTAGTAATTACATAATTATGTAATTACGATGACATGTTTGTCTGTCATAGTATAATTACAATGTAATTACAAGTTTACTGTTTGGTTGCACAAGTGTAATTATACAGTTAAGATTAAATTTAAAATGAAGTAGTTATCAAAACTTAAAAGTTAATGTAATAAATATATGCCTATAGATTTTTATAAATATAAATAATATTATATTTGGTATTTAAGATATATATTTTTTTGTGAATATACATTAATTAGTAATCATATATTTATAACTAATATTGTAATTTTTTTTTTATATATTCCAAATAAACAATATTTAGTTCAGATACTTACAAAAACTAAAAATATATGTTTTGTAAGAACATCATGGAATTCATGTTTGATAAAATAAATTAATATTTATAAATATAATGTAATAACATTATTCAAATGTTTAACAAAACTAATCTATCAATTCTAACTAAAATGAACAAAAATTAGGAGGTGTAGATTCAAAGAATAGAATAATAATATAAATAAAAAATAAAATATTAGCATTACATGGAATCATAATGATAGGCTATAATTACATATTTTAGTCGCTTATTACACTCAAATTTACTGCACTTTAATTGAATTTGAGCTTTAATCGCTAGCGTCTTGCACTAATTGTGTGTTTTATGTCTTGTAGGAGTGATTCCGAGCTATGTAGATGTTATGGAATGAATTCAAGTTATTTGGAGCTTTGACGTCTGAGTAAAATCCAAAGGAATTAAGTCGGGATCGTATTCGGGGATCAACGGATGATAGAGCAACAAAACAAAGTATTGAGTAGGCATATTGCACACTGTCTAGTAAAATACACATAACTTTTTGTTCAAAACTTCATTTTGGGCTACACAATATATGGTTGGAAAGGTAACTCAAAGGAATACAACTTTTATATTTTACGTTTTTCCAAATTCTAAATAGAACAGGGTGAAAAATGCAGTCAAAATCGCGATCGCAGGACCTGAGGCGGACTGAGGCATTACACTAGGAAAGTACTGTGCCCATACCGCGCCCGGACCCAGACCGCGGCTGCGAACGTCCAGACCTGGAAACATGTCCTTTTTCGCGTAGGAGAATGTATAATTATTTAGGCCCGACTCTACTTGGAATATATATACATGGAAAAATGATATTTTGAGAGGTTGGACATATTTTTGACATAGATTCAACCTAAGGAGGCAGAGACACAATAGGAGCAAGGCAGAGAATTTTTCAACGAGTTTTTCCTTTCTCTTCCTATTTTTAATTGTTGGTTATGATTTTTGGTATTGTAGTTTTACATACTATTATGAATAGCTAATTTGTTATCTAGGGTTTTGATGGAACCTTTTGTAGGAAAAATTCTTGTTTTGTTTTTGTATAATTGAGGCGTTAGATTTCTCTACTTGTTTAAATACGTGTTTATTGTTGTTGATTGAATGATCATCAATTGACTGTGCCTATTTATTATGTGTTGCTTGAGAAAGGATACATATTTAGGTAGTTGTTGAACAACATCACTCCTAACATATGTGAGAAATCAATACAGCGGGTTTAAAGACAGGTTTTGAAATAACAAAAACTTGACATGGTCATAATGAGCGGTTAGATAAAGTCAACTAGCGTAATTCGAGAGAATACGTCTAGTAAATTGTTGTGGTTTCTCGAGAGAGAATTACGGCACCTAAAGTGCTCACGATCAGTGGAGAATACATTGGCAAAACTATAGGGAACATAGATAGAAGGATTCCGACAATTGGAGAAATCATAACTCTAGACCTCCTTAATTTAGTCTCCAACCCTTTGTCTCATTAGTTGATAATTTTATCGCTTTGTAGTATTTGCTAGTTAATTAGTTAGAAATATAAATCTCAATATTTATAATTTAGAAAATTGTTCAATCTTGTCTTCTTAGTGATATTAAATAGATACAACTAAGTCTTAGTTCTCTATAGGATTCGACTCCGAACTTTTAGACCGGATTATATTTGCAGCGACCGCTTATCCTTTTTAGGACTAGAGTTGGGTCTGATCAAATCACAAGAAGTAAAGGTGGAGAAATAAAAGATAAATAACGTACAAAGAAAAATATTTTTAAAATCAAAAGAAATGAAAAAGTAAAAATAAAATTTTAAAAGTAAAATAATAGAAATAATAAGTTATAAAGAAAATAACTTAAAATAAAAATAAAAAGAAAAGAAACTAAAAGGCAACATTGTAATTAAACAATGTAATTACCACAAATTCTCACCTCCCACTTGAGAAACGAAGAGTGTAATTACACCCCTCCAATTGCACCCAAAACCATGCTGACCAAATAATTACTTGGCCAAACTGTGTAATTACACCCAAATACACCAAAATCCAATTCCTAAATGGCTTTTCAAATACGATCTAATTATTCCACCCATCCTTCTATAGGGTTAAAAATAATTTTAAAATTTCAGGATAATTAATTCCGATATTCTGCGATTTTATTCCAACCAAATACAGGATTAACTTATTTAAAATTTAATTCCAAAATTAATTATTCCTAATAAAAACGAGGCCCAAAGGTAGGACAAAAAGTAGGAATATGTTGATGTACAAACGTCCAACACTTAGAAAATCCTACCAACCTAACTGTGACAATCGCTGTGTGAAACACAAATAATTTCTCAAGAATTTGATGTCCTCTCTTGGTCTAATTTAGGTAAGATAATCAAGACTAATCTTTGAAAAGTATGACTCAACAGAATAAGACGTGTTATTTTCTTGTTACTTATAATTAAGGAGGAAAATATTAACCTGTTTGGATCTTTATGAGTTTGTGGATTGCAATATCTCATTTTTCTTTGGAATTTTTACACAAAAAAAAAACCGGTACTTTTTCTAGATACATATATTATACTGATTATCCTTGGTTAAATATATATTATATATGAATGGAATAAATATTATATATTCCCCAGACTTTTTAGATTTTAACTTTATTCTTGGAAATCAGTTGCATCCATTATTTACAAAATATTAATTCTAGTTGAACAGGAGATCTCCCAAATGGGAGTTTGTACGTTCAAAACCCTGCATGCTTTCCGCCTCAAGCTCGTCACACCAAACTTATCTATCACACATATATATATATATATATATATATACCAAATTATTATGTACTAAGAAATTCTTTACTTTTCGAGTTCGAACACGACACTCTTGATTAAGGATGCACTGAAGTGTTTAATTCGATTCAATTTGTTAGAAAACAAAGGGAATTATCTAGTTTGACTTAGAAGGATGGATATTTTTTAATTTGCAACTACTAGTAAATTAAAAGTAGTGAATATTCTGGTCCACTTATCACACTTGAAATTCTTAAGAGGGTCCCACTTCTTTTTCCATAATTTTATCATAGATTAAAACATCTTTATAACTCTCTCTCTCTATATATACCCTTTATCCCCCTATATGGAGATATAGACACATGTAAAAGATATATAAAGGAGAGGAGAGGTGAGAAACAAAACCAACATATATACGTGAATATCAAGTTATATATTATATAGACTAAATATGGGTAAAGGAAGAGCACCTTGTTGTGATAAAAGTAAAGTGAAGAAAGGGCCATGGACTCCTGCTGATGATTTGAAGCTTATTTCTTTCATCCAAAAAAATGGCCATGGCAACTGGCGATCCCTCCCCAAACAAGCTGGTAAGATTTGTAGTTCCGACACGTAATCTTGGCGTGATCGATAAAGTTGCTGTCATGTGATATAGATGCCATGGGTTCGAATCGTGGAAACAGCTTTGATCTTGTAGAAATATAAGTAAGACTGTGTACAATATACCCTTTGTGGTCCGGCTCTTCCCCGACCCAGCACATATTCCAACTAAAGGGGCAGTCCGGTGCAGGGAGCATCCCACGTTCACGCAAGGTCTGTGGGAAGGGCCGCACCCAAAGAGTGTGACGTATGCAGTCTATTCTGATGCAAGCGTTAGTGGCTGATTCAATGGATCGAACCTATTACCTATAAGGCTGTGTACAATAGACCTTGTGGTCCGACCCTTCCTCCGACCCAGCGCATATTCCAACTAAAGGGGCCGCCCGGTGCAGAAAGCAATCCCGCGTTCACGCTGGGTTTGGGGGAAGGGGAAGGGCCGCATGCAAAGGGTGTGACGTAGGCAGCCTATCCTGGTGCAAGCATTAGTGGCTGATTTCATGGCTCGAATTTGTTACGTGTAAATCACACGAAAATAACTTTACCATTGCTCCAAGCTCTTCTATAACTATGTTTAAGAACTAATTAGATCATTATCTTATTCTTCCTGAGTTTCTCTGTGTTGTCATTCTCCTACATAGCATATCCTCTAAACTCTAATAGAATGTAAATATTTAATGTTTTTAACCTATTGTAGCATGTAACACTATATCACTATTCTACTTTTTAATAATGGACCGGTGCATGTAGTATTTTTGATGAGTGGATAGTGTAAAAATTCTTTTATGAAGTTAAACTCATTTTATTAATTATGTCAATATTGTGGATTTATAATATAGGGTTACTGAGGTGTGGAAAGAGTTGCCGTTTGAGGTGGATTAACTACTTGAGACCTGACGTAAAGCGAGGGAATTTCACTCCAGAAGAAGAGAACACCATAATAAAGCTACATGACTCTTTGGGGAACAGGTATATACAAATATATAGTCCTCTACAAGCTTGTCAAATATATATAGTAGTAATAAATTTTGTCTTTATTTTAATTATTCATCACATGGGTGGCGAACGGGCGGGTCGGATAGAATATGGACGAGTCAAAAATGGGACAAGAGCACATATAGTCATTTTTGGGATGCTATTTAGAAATTAGCAAATATTTATTTTTGTCCTGAAATTTTAAATTAAAAATTTTAACTTTAAGACAATTCAAGATATTCTTGTCCCGAAAAATTGAATTGAAATTCAGGACGCATTGGCTAATTCTTAGATAGCAGTCCCTTGGAATGGCTACATGGTGTCATTTCTACGTCGAAAACAGGAAATGCAAAAATGGATAAATTATTCGACCTGACCCATATTTAATACGGATAGAAAATTGATTAATATTGGTAACCATATTATCCATGGCTTTTTTAATATGATCACTTTTGAGAGAATTCCTAATCTCCTAAGCTTGAACCACCAATTTAAGCCTTTACAAATGTAAATGTTAAACCAATTAGTTATCCATTTTCTAAGTGAGTTCTTATCCATATTTGACCCGCTCTCATTTTTAGTGTATAATATGAATGGATAAGTGTTTTTTTGAAATCCACTTTGTCACCACTAATCACATGCATTAATAAATGCAGGTGGTCAAAGATTGCGTCTTATTTGCCTGGAAGAACAGATAACGAGATTAAAAATGTGTGGAATACTCATTTAAAGAAAAGAGTAGGGATATTGAAGAAAGATATCAAGATCAATACTACTACTCAAGAAGAATTTGAAACCAACAATAAGGACCAATACAAAGATATTGCTACTAGTTTAATTGAGGAAGCCACAGCATCTGCAGCAGGTTCTTGTTCTCCAACTTCTTCCTATGGATCATTAAACCTCTGCAACTTGAGTACTGATCAAGTTCGCGCAGCAGAGGCTTGCGACAACCAAGATCAGGTGATTAATGAAATACCATCAGATTCAGCAGGGGCAGATATTGATTTTTGGGACATGTTGGATACTGATTTGAGTCCTGATTTAGACTACTCCAAAGTACTGGACATGTACAGCAGCAATCACTCTGATCAGTCTCAGCTGCAGGCGCCTCATTATACAAATGAAAGCTCGTCAGATCAATATGATGAATGCCAAAAGTGGTTGAGATACTTGGAAATTGAACTTGGACTAACTCAAACTAGTACTACTACATATACTGGAGCTAATTATTATGAAAGTTGTGACAGTTTTACCTCACAAGACCAAAATAACACCATGCAAGTTTAGTCTTTAAAGCTAGGCCTTTTTCACCTCCATTTATACATCAATAGTATCTATTACTCCTACTATATTAATTAGCTAGCCCAGGTAATACAAAGACCGGAAATATTTTACATCTAGAACTAAGACTCGCTTGTCTTCTTACCTAGAAATAAAGGGATGCTTGTTAATCCACACTAGTTACTGGCAGCTCAGTTCAGTCATCTTCTTGTTATTTAAAGGGGATAATGCATAAAATTCTCTTGAACTATACCCGAAGTTGCTACGACACACCTTACACCTTTGATGTCGCAGCAACATCGAATATAGTTCAGGGAGGATTTTAACATATAGTGGTACATATGGTGCATGAGTGACACGATCGAGTAGTTCAATTAGACTCATCGCACCACTCATGCTCTTCTAAGTGTAATACTTTAAGATTTAAGAACTTAAGACTTGAGAGTTGATTTCTCTACCTCTTGTACTATTTTTAACCTGTGATAACCTATGAGGCATATATATGCAAAAACTAGCAGTAATATATTGACTAGTGTGTATGTTCCCTTAACTGCCCAAAATAGTCCTGCACGAATTTCCTAAAGTTTATACAACGATGGAAAGTGGAAATAAAAAATCTATTTCCAAAAAAAAATTGAAAATAATATATCACCAACTCTACGGTTGGGTCTTTGGGACTTCACTGCATTCCCTAAAATGAGAATTGAGATAGACATTTCTGCCAAAAATGAGGACAAGTATTTATACAGCTGCTTTTTGATGTATAGGTAGTACTCCTACGAGGCTACGACAAAGGCAGCACTATCTACTACGATAATGCATGAAAAGAGCATTCTGATATACCTTTACAACTTACTAGGCATGTAACTTCAGAAACATGATACCAAGACTCATTACGGTAACACATAATACCTGTCCTATCTTTTGAACAAAAATATCAGTATGGGAGCTAGTGGGCGATTCAACAGTTGTAGTTTGCAGCAGTTCCAACTCTCAACCGGTAATCCAGAAGCAAAACCTTCAATCTTCTCAAACTCCTCCCTACATGATAAACAAATGTAAGTATTTTTGTAACATAGTATAGAACTATTGAAAATAGAAGACCATTACACGCGCGATGATAAACGAATGATAATCATACAGCTACGTTGCTTATACAGAGGTCATCATTTGGATCATGAGAAAGGCCATTGACTCAAAGCTATCGAACTGATATAGTCAAGATGCTTGAACATATAGTCAGCAAGCGGCTACACGAAGACTCTCAAACAATAGAAATGGGAATACTTTCAGCTGAAAAACGAACATAAGGTTCAAGAATTAACCTTCCACCGGGATGGCCCACATAAGTTACAATGCTGATGAGTCCGCCAGGTACTAAGATTCTCTTAGCAGCCTCTAGTGCAAGCACAGTTGTTTCAGACCTGGTAATGAGCTTTTTGTCACCGCCAGGGAGGTAACCCAGGTTGAAAGCAACTAACCTGACACAAGCATTGGGACAAAAAAGAACTGGAGGTGATCATTGGGATGCTTAGATCACGACAGAATAGGTGCAGCTCTGTCACTAAGATCACTTCACAGAAACTAGATGATGTATACATTCAGTGTGTAAGCCATTAAAATCCTTTTGACAAGCAAGAATACCTTATAGCCACATCATTCGGCACGATGTCCTCCATTTGACTATGACACATAACAAACAGCTCAACAAGTTCTTTCTGCGTGACAAGGACAACAGATGTGCTTCAAACGTATGTACAACTCATGACGTGGAAGAAAAACTATCATTTTCGGAAGAGAGGAGCATGATTACAGAAAAGTCAGAGGCATGATCATGTGAAAACAATTTGTAGGTAGAAACAGTCAAGTGTCAAGAAAAGAAAACAGGAGCTGCCATTTGACTCCTCCTGGATGCTAAATCCATATCATCACATTTCATGAACTAGAATGAAATTGTAATATTTATCTACCCCACAAGACATTGGTTATTAGGGTTAAATCCATTCACCCATGTGTAAGCACTAACGAGATTGAGCTTGCAAACTTCTCCTATTGAAGTTTTATGTGAGCTTCGCTGTTCATAAGCACACTTATGAGAAAAATTATATTACATCTTATATCAGTTGTATGTGGACTGAAAAAAGGCTACGGGAAGCCTTGAGTTTGGGTGGCAGAGGGAGTGGTCCCTGCCTAGGTTAAGCATAGTATAAAAGACTAACATTACTTCATTAGTGATTTTGGCTGGTTCTAGTAATTCTGCAGATGGATGTAAGTTACCAGGCAAGACGCCACAACTGGATTTTTGAAGGTGGAAAAGTGGAAGTGAGGGCTGAGAGCCTGAGACAAACTACTTCACTCTTTTAGGCTGGCATTATATCTTAAAGTAAGATTATACAATATAAAGCAAGCAAATCTTTGGCTAACTATGTGCTTAGATCCTAAGGTATAGATAGATTTTAACCAAATGGAGTTTCAGCTTTATGGGAATATATGTCCAAACCACCATTCTCTCTAGCTTCCTGCTACATAGTCAGGATGATCTACTTATTGGATCATTCGGTAAAATGTCAACACTAATTAGGGCCGGAGATACAAAATAAGCAGAAGCAATAAATGCGACCTCATCTGGACTAACAAACTGGTCCAGTAGGGATGAAGTGCTTTCTAGAGCAATTTTCTGGACATCCATGCCATAAACTCGACCTCTCCCTGCATTATCAGCAACCATTCTCAATAGTGCCAAAGTATCATACCCATTTCCACAGGTGGCATCAACAACTGCATCCCCTTTTTGCACAACTTGCTTCCAAACACTGCCAGGGGTTATACGCTGATTAAATAATATAATATCCTTGACATTACCAATTATAGAAAGAGGTAAGCCACCATTTGTGGTCTACTATAGTCATACAGCTATTAAACTCAAAACAAGACAATGCAGACTTTAACTTCTTTAACTTCTAAAAGTGCAAAGACAAAGCAATCGCCGAGACATTACAACAACAACTAAGCATCAATCTCCAGGAAGTTGAGATCGGTCGTATGTATCTTACCGAGACATTAAGGTAGTCAAAAGTTTAATATACAGAATAAGGAACTTCCGAAACAGAACTTAAGAGTTCAGAATTCAAGTTTATAGCTGAAAATATAAGAGAAACTCATAAAAAAACCAATTACAAGCAATTTATCAACTTTATTGTTGATGGCACTTCATTCTAATCTACACAAATGACAAAGGGTTAATCCCACTGAGCAGCTTCTCACAGCATAAAACAAATTATTCCATCATACTTGCGACCAACCAAATTTGCAAGTAGAAAATTTTCTGCAGGAATATCAAACGACATAAAGTTCCCTTTAGAAAAAGGAACTCTTTTGCACATTGAAAGAAGGAAAATGTACCCAATTAATGTTGAACCACAAAAGTAGAGGCTAAAAGAGCTGAAGAAAAAGGGATTGGAGTACCTACTAGTGAGCAACTTCAGTAGCTTTTTTTCTCCCAAATACATATTCCACCATTACTTGCTCCATAGACCCTGAGAAAATCAACCACAAGTCACAATTCGGAGCCACAGTGTTAGTTGTGGGTTCAGCCGAACCCAATAGCTTTTGTTCAAACCATATATTTGGATTAAGAAATTTAATAAATATGTACAAATTATTAATTTAGAACCAAATAACTTGAAATGATTATTATCCCAAACACATAAGGTTCAAATTTTAGCTCTGCAAATAAATTACTTGATTACTGCAACAATGAAAAGAAAAGAAAAGAAAAAAGAAAACCTGAAATGGGGGAGTCGCGGCATACAGAGCTCGACGAAGAACCGTCAGCTCCAGCTACTGAAATGGAAGCTCCATTGGGCTCCGATGACTTCGGTAACACTGTTATATTTCTAAAATTTGTTTTCAATGGAGATAATGAGGGACGAATATAGTGTTTTAGGTTCCATTCGCATTTCACCATTCTCCGACCTAAGAGCGAAGAATATGAGTAGAGATTCATTTGCAGCGAATCGACAGCAGTTGCCGGTCGCGTTACGGATAAACTCAAAATCATGCAAGGAACTTTTAAGGCAGCGTTTGGCATTGGATTTTTATGACAACAATAGTCCATTTATGTTTTGAGTAGGTTTAAAAACATCCTTTAATTAGATTTTTAAGCACTTTTAGTCCTCTAAATTTATCAGAAATGAGTAATTTTCATCTTCACTAAGTTAAATACTAAATTCTCTCTCTCTCTCTCTCTCCTCCCCCTTTCTCTCTCCCCGCTCTCTAACGGTCAGATCCCTTCCCCCACCCACCCCCGTCAGCTCCCCTTCCCC
>MU685675.1:286066-311133 GCA_026770625.1 Nicotiana glauca
CTTCTCCCGCGAAGAAGGCGGCGTTTGCTAAGTTGGCAGGGAGCACAAGCAAGGAAGAAAAGAGAGTGAACAGGGAGAGCTATAAGGTAGCGAGGAAGGAAGCGAAGCTGGGTCACGGAAGCTAAAAATGCGGCGTTTGGTCGCATGTACGAGGAATTGGGGGTGAAAGGCGGGGACAGGAAGTTATTCAGGTTGGCTAAAGTAAAAGAGAGGAAGGCGCGGGATCTAGACCAAGTTAGGTGCATCGAGGAGGAGGATGGTAGAGTTCTGATGGGGGAGTCTCAAGTCAAGCGGAGGTGGCAGGCGTACTTTTGAGATCTGCTCAACGAGGAGGGGGATCGTGACATAGAGCTAGGGGAGCTGGGGAATTCAGAGTGTCATAGAGACCTTGGGTACTGCAGGCGCATTAGGGTGAAGGAGGTCGTGGGGGCTTTGCGTAGGATGAGTAGGGGTCAAGCGACCGGGCCAGACGAAATCCCGGTGGAGTTCTGGAAATGCATGGGTAGGATTGGAGCGGAGTGGCTGTCCAGGTTGTTCAATGTGATCTTTAGGACTAAGAAGATGTTGGAGGAGTGGAGGTGGATTACAGTGGTGACCTTGTATAAGTACAAAGGGGATGTCCAGTGTTGTAACAACTATAGGGGTAACAATTTACCAAGCCACACCATGAAAGTTTGGGAGCGAGTGGTTGAGGCGAGGGTGAGGGAGATGACGTCTATATCTGTAAACCAGTTCGGTTTCATACCGGGCCGCTCCACTACATAAGCTATTCACCTTGTCAGAAGATTGGTGGAACAGTTTAGGGATAAGAAGAAGGACCTGCACATGGTGTTTATCGTCTTGGATAAGGCATACGACAAGGTCCCAAGGGAGGTGCTATGGAGGTGCCTGGAGGCGAAGAGTGTGTCAGAAGCCTACATCAGAGTGATCACGGACATGTACGATGGAGCTAAAACTAGGGTTTGGACGGTGGGTAGCGACTCAGACCATTTCTCGGTGGTTATGGGGCTTCATCAAGGATCTGCGCTTAGCCCTCTCTTATTTGCTTTGGTGATGGATGCTCTAACACGCCATATTCAAGGGTATGTGCCATGGTGGTATGCTATTTGTTGATGACATAGTCTTGATAGACGAGACGAGGGTCGTTGTTAACGAGAGGTTGGAGGTCTGAAGACAGACTCTCGAGTCTAAGGGTTTCAAACTAAGCAGGTCTAAGACAAGATACCTGGAGTGCAAGTTTAGCGCCGAGTCGAGCGAAGTAGGCAGGGACGTGAAGCTTGGATCTCAGGTCATAGCCAAGAGAGACAATTTCAGATATCTTGGGTCGATGATTCAGGGGGACGGAGAGATCGACGGGGATGTCACCCACCGTATAGGGGCGGGGTGGTCAAAATGGAGGATTGCATTAGGAGTCTTGTGTGACAAAAAAGTGCCACAGAAACTCAAGGGAAAGTTTTATAGAGCTTTGGTTAGACTTGCCATGTTGTATAGGGCGGAGTGCTGGCCGGTGAAAAACTCTCATGTTCAGAGAATGAAGGTTGCGAAGATGAGGATGCTCAGGTGGATGTGGGGGCTCACCAGGTTGGATAAGATTAAGAATGAAGTTATTCGGAAAAAGGTTGGGGTGGCCCCGGTGGATGAGAAGATGCGGGAAGCGAGGCTCAGGTGGTTCGGGCATGTGCGAAGGAGAAGCCCCGATGCCCCGGTGAGGAGTTGTGAGCGGATGGCGGTGGTTGGCGCGAGTTGAGGCAGAGGGACTCCCAAGAGGTATTGGGGAGAGGTGATCAGGCAGGACATGGCTAGAATGCGGATTTCTGAGGACATGGCCCTTGATAAGAGAGTCTGGAGGTCTAGTATCAGGGTTGTAGGATATGGGCTCCTAGTATTTTTCGTACTTCTTTCCCGGGGCTGGGCGGTTTGGTAGGGCTCTCTATAGATGATTTGTGTATTGTATTGTGCCCCCTCATGACAGTTACTGATCGATATTACTGCATGCCATTTTATTTATGGTTTATGGTTTATGTTTAGATAATTATTTATGTGATTTCTGCTGGAGTTACTAATGCTATCTTGTTTTTGTTTTTGTTTTTCTTTTCCTTTTCCTGAGCCGAGGGTCGATTGGAAACAGCCTCTCTGCCCTTTCGGGTAGGCGTAAGGCCTGTGTATGTATTACCCTCCCCAGACCCCGCTTTGTGGGATTATACTGGGTAGTAGTTGTTGTTGTAAGTTAAATACTAACTTCAAAGCTATTTGGTAGAATTAGCACTTCTAGGAGTCGATTATTTTCCAGTGTTGTATGTTTTGAGTAGGTGAAGAAATTGAATATAAGAGATTTAGAATTACTAGTTACTAGATATATGATAAAGGGTGAAAAGTGCAGAGTGTGTTTGTGTGTTATTTTTGTGTGAGTTGCGGGAGTTCATACCTTTTTTGAAGTGAAAATATGCTCATTATATGTTTCTTATGTGTAGGAACAAACTTGCGCGGAAAATGATCAAATGGGAGAAAAATTGGTAAAAAAAAGAGCTGAAGAGAAAAGTTCCGGGCAACAAAGCGAGGTTCACTTCGTCAGACCGGGACCGAAGCAAAAAAAATCAGCTTTTCCAATCTGAATTAGGAGAAGCCATATTCGCCCCAACTCAACCCTAAACCATATAAATATGAGAGTTAGCCACTTTTTGAAAGAAGAAAAGACTTGGGAGAGGCAAGAACACGCTTGGAGAAAGGTGAAGGATTCAACTTCATATTTTTTCCTCTTTCTTCCTATTTTTCATTGTTATGAATTCTAGTTTTGTATTTGTGCAAACAATTATGAGTAGCTAAATTCTCACTTAGGGTTTGATGGAACCTATTGAAGGATGATATTTTTACCGCGTTTAATATAAATTTGCTATTTACTTTTTTTTACTTGTTCAGTTATATTATTATTATTGTTGTTGGTTGAAGGACCCTTAATTGACTGTGCTTATTTAGTGTGTATTGCTCGACAGAAAGTATGCATTTAGGTAGTTGTTGAACAACACCACTTGTAATATATTTGAGAGATCAATATAGAGGGTTTGAAGTCAGAATTAGAGATAATGAAACCTTGGTGTAATCGTACTGAGCGGAGAAATTAGTGCAGCTAGCGTAGTTCGAGAGAATAGGTCGAGTAAATTATGGTAGTTGCTCGAGAGAGAGAGATACGACACCCAAAGTACTCACTGTCGGTAGAGAATATTTGGGAGAATTTATAAGAAACGTAGCGGGGGAGATTCCAACAATAGGGTAAATCAAAATCCTAGACTTTTCCAATCTTGTCTACAATATTTGCGTTGTTAGTTATAAATTACTACATTTTAAATACTTTTCTCTTAGTTTGTAAACACTCAACTCATTATTCAATATTTATGAAGGTTGATTACTTGAATTATTTCCAAACTAGAAGTTGTGATTAGTAGGTTAATTCCCCGTGGAATTCGACTCCGGACTTGTAAACTAGATTATATTTGCAACAACCGCTAGACCTCTTAGGAGGCATAGTTGGGCGTGATCAAAACTGGCCTCGTTACCGGAGAATTAATAGCGTTATTAATTACAACAAGAAGAATAGCTAGGATTCTTAGTTTAGTCAACTTTCCCGACTTTAGTTTCATTACATTGAAACTCTAACGTTTGTTGTCTTGTGCGTTACAAGTGCATGCCTAGAAACTACTCGAGAACTGGTGAATTGTTTGAAGCATTACCGGACCCTAAGAAAGCTTTCAAGGCACTAAATCATGAAAACAGGAAAGACAAATGACATCCGCACCCAAGAGAACAAATTGAACTAGACATAGGTGGCGCTCTGGACAATCAAAATAACTGAAATAATGGGGATGACCCAAACAATCAGGGTATGGCATCTCTTGTTCCAGAAGTAGCCTTATGTGATTGGGCACAACCCACCACTGAAAATCTAGCAACCGCAATTGTAGTCCCTCAGATACAAGCGGAATCATTTCAAATCACTAACAACATGCCACAATTGTTGTGGCTCTGAACTCTAGAGCCTCCTTTTGCTACAACCAAGTGGTCGCTTAGGAGGTGGCTCTGAAGTTACCACTGGCTTACTCCTAGCCCTGATAAAACTACCATAAACCAAATCATCTATGTCTTCTTTACTGTCAAGATTCATCTTATGCACCCCATATTCAAAGGCTCAGCATCGAAGTGGGGAGAGGGAGCAGGATCAATACTGACATGAGGAGATGACTCCTGACCTGGATCCTCCATGGAGGGATCAGGTTCATCATTAGGGACCCCAGTAGCATCATCTTGTGCTGGTTGTTCAAATGACATAATTTCTCCCTCTTCTTCTGTCTCTTCCCTCTGAGGCTCAGAACCTCCTGCATATTCCTCTATAATGACCCCTTCTGACGCAATGGAAAATGTATTCTCTATTCCCTCCTTTTCTTGTGGTTCCATGGAAATTTTAACAGATGAAGGAGTGATACCTACAGAGTCATAACTTGTTATGGTGGTCTCAGTCTCTTCATGACCAAATATTCACTCAAGTGCTAAGTCATGGATAAAGTTGAAGGTTCCTGAACGAGGTTCCCTTATTTATCCTGTTGACTCTGCTTGACTGGTGAGACTGGAGGAGGATAGACATTCTCAAACTTGCTCAGATGAGGAGTAGACTCGGAGTGGGTAGGAGAGGGAGTAGAGTGTGGAGGAGACTCTTCTTTAAGGTTTGGACTAGTGATTGTGTTGGGAGACAGGTTCATAGCTAAACTACTTACTAGTAAAGGCTCAATCACAGTATTGTCAGGCACACTGAAGGTTGCTTGATTTTTAGACATGAAGAGATTATTCTCGAAGGACTGTGAATTTGACAAGAGAGAAGACAAACAGGGAATTTTGAGTTTGGAAGAGAAAGGATTGTGATGTTGATTTAATTATGATGAGGGACCCGTTCTGAAATGGCGACACACTTTTGCTTGGGAGATGTATCGTTTAGAAAAGGGGTGATGTTTGGGCTATGATGTATTGGCTAAAAAGACACGACTTTAAAGAGACTATCACGCTGAAGATGATGTGGCATTATTTGTCTATTTTAAATTGTGTATGAAAGAACAAAGAAGCTACTAACCTGCGTTAGAGAACTGGGTTCCCTACTAGGTCTGGCAAGTGAGTTTTATCCCCTTATTCATCATGCATTGCAGCATCTGCTTCTTTATTTATCATGCGTGTCTACCTGTAATGGTATATAGGTGAGTTAGACTTAGATAGAAAACACTTTAGCTAGCTTTTATATGACTATGACTTTCATAACCAATAATAAGGAGCCAGGTTCTCAGTTGGGTTTTATCATCCCCTAGTTCAAGGCGATCTTTCTCGTAATGCTTTCTTCCCAGGGATTGTGGTGAAGATGTCTGTAACTTGATTTTTAGCAATCACTGCATTTGGCCCTCTTGAGTTGAACTCAAGTTCTTAATTTGTTGCTTGGTCCACAACACTTTGTTGCTTGGTCCACAACACTTTGACCACAGCAGGATGCTGATTATACGTACTATGCTTCAGTTGTTGAGAGTGCCATTGAATTTTGCTTCCTTGAGCCTCATGATACAAGACAAGAACTTAGATATTGTCCCAATTCAGGAGAGTTTTTCCTATCCATTACTTGGAGGACAGTAGAGAACTAGGTTCTGTGTTATTCTTGTATATCTTAAAATACTTACACCACCCTTCAAATGAGAATCCTTTGGTTTTGACTGAGACCTTGCACAGAACCCAACTCCGACCACGATGTTTGGTCTACTTGCAGTGAGATACATGAGTGATTTGGTGATGTCTCTATGCAACATCCCTCTTTCCAACAACTTGTTTTCAACTTCTATTGTTGTAGACGTAGGACCCGGTTCCTTGCTGGAATCAATGGGCGTTCTATACCTTGATCAGTATTTCTGTTCTCTTTTGAGACGAGTATGTCAGGAGGATTCCTCCATCTCTTCTACCATAAGATTTTCAAGGCTGACCCTTCCCATTATTGAGAACATAACAGTTATACCCAGATATCCTCAATTGAGTCAGCAGTTTTGGTCTAGATGTTTGCAAACATTTCATCGATTAATATTGACTCCTTTTCTTCTTTTCAACAACTCCATCCGACGTGGTGTTCTTTGAGCTAAGTGGTTGAGTCGTTCTTCTTTGAATATAACATGCATCCACTTATGGCATTATCCAAACCTGTTCCATGACTTAGTCTGATGTAAGCCACGTTTGTTTCTATCGGTACCTAGATCTTCTTGACAAAAGCCACAGTTTCTTCAAAGATCTCATCCTTGGTTCTACGGTGTTTTCTGCCCTTTTTGGGCTTGAATGAAGATCTGACATGATTTCCTTTTGCACAGGCATTGCACATTTCATGTTACTTCTTACTAAACTTGATCAGACCACAAACTAGGTTCTTCTGATCCAGTTTGTTTAGAGATAGACAATGTGCAATGCTCTAGTCTTTTGTCCCATGGTTCATCATTGTCTTCAACAACTTCTAACCAACTTATATCTCCACTATGCAGAAGCTCAATCACACCAACATAAGTCCTCTTGTGTCTTTTGGCTACAGAATCACCTCACCAGTCACAGGATTTGAGATTGTGCATATCCTGGACAAGCATTACACCTTATTCCTTTGACATAAATCTTCCAACTCATAGAGCGTAACCCCTTTTTAGCCATTTTCAAAAGGGTACACACTTTCCTTGCAGGGGTTTTTAGTGAAGGAAAATTGATTATATTTCCAGTCCTGTCCTTTGAGCAGCCACTGTTCATGTGTCATTATTGGCTATTTTCCTTCACTGCTCCCTGCACACGAAAATCAAGGGTTAGATTTAGGAACCCAAACAAGTTTGGGTCCCTTGTTAAGATAATAGATTTAGGAACCCAAACAAGTTTGGGTCCCTTGTTAAAAGAAAAAAGATGAATGAGTGCTTTCTTAGTCCAAGCAGGAAAAATGCGTTTCCTATTTCACGTACCAGGTTCTCTTGCAGTAGTTTCTATTTCAGCAAAGATTTTGTTTCTCTGATGAGAAGAACCCTGTCCATGCAATTTTCCTTGAGATGCCCATTGTTGCTACAGTGGGTACATAGCCAATTGTCAGGTACAGTAACGTACTTGCTATGAGGGTTGTAGGGAATCTTTTCCCTTTGAAACCCAATCCCCTACCTGTTTCCCCTAGAGTTGGGGTACATAGCAGTGATATCATCTGCGGACAAGGTCCGCTTAAGCGATTTCTCAAGATCACTCTTTACTTTCCCTAGTTCTTCCTAAAGTTGTTTGTTTTTATCAAGATCAGCACACAGAATAGTCTTAATCAAGTTTAACTCATTTTCAAGCTTAATGTGTTTTTCACTTACAACTTCCTTTGCCATTTCAGAGTTTCCAGGCCTATTTACTGTTTTAAATTCCTCAATTGTTTCTTTCGAGTCTACTACCAACACTACTAGGTCATCTCTTTCTTGCTCAATGATAGCAACTCTCTCGGTCAAGGTTTCCTTTTCTTTAATTACACACTCAATGGTTTCTTTTAAGTCTACCACAACCACCATTAAATCATCTCGTTCATGCTATATACTAGCAATTTTCTCTTCTAAGGCATTCTTTTCTCTTTTCAGGTTCTCTATTGTTTCTTTCAAATCAACTACAACGACTACGAAGTCATCTCTAATTTGTTCAGCTTCCCCAATTTCCATATTTAAAGCATCTTTGTCATTGATAAAACTATGGTAAGCATCAAGTAGCACATTTGCTAATGACATGAGCTTTTTAGAAGAGTAAGATTTCAGATTTCTCTGAACATCCCGAAAGTTTACCTCATCATCGCCGTCACGTTCATCTTCATCAGATTAATCCATTAGAGCAAATATTGAATCATACTCAGTTGTGTCATTTTCCATTCCCATCATTGAACTACCACTATGGTCTTCTTCTTCTTCAGATTCGCTGGAGGAGTCTCCCCATGTAGCAAGAGCTTGCTTTACAACGTTGTCAGCATCATTCTTCCCCTTGAAGCATTTGTCAGGAACCAGGTCCCTTTTGGATGCTTTGTCAAAGTTGTTCTTGTACTGATCCTGCTTTAGGAAAGGGCAATCCTTGATGAAATGTCCTGGCTTGCCACTGACATAGGTCATAATTCTTTTGCTTGCTAGAACTTCCCCCTTTTGGAATGCCTCCATTCCTGCGAACCATCTTCTGGAACCTTTTTGTCAAGTAAGCCATGTCGTCTTCACCATTTGAGTCATTGTTGTCTGTCTTGAGGACCAGGTTCTTCTCCCTCTTGGGGTCTCTTCTTTTATTGTCCTTCTTCTTCTTCTTCTTCTTCTTCATATCATAGGTTAAGTTCCCAACAAGTTCATCCATGGTCAGTGTCTGCAAGTCCTTAGCCTCTGTAATGGCATTAACTTTGCTTTCCCAAGAACTAGGAAGTACACTAAGGATTTTTCTGACAAGCTTGTTTCTTGGAAAATTTTCACCAAGAGAGTGAAGCTCATTGATGATGGAGGTAAATCAAGTATGCATATCTTGGATGGATTCATCATCTTTCTTTCTGAAGAGCTCATATATATTGTGAGCATATCAATCTTGGATTGCTTCACCTGAGTTGTTCCCTCATGAGCTATCTAAAGAGCCTCCCAGATCTCTTTTGCTGATTGACAAGCTGATATCCTGTTATATTCATCAGGGTTAATACCACACACGAGAATTTTCTTTGCTCGAAAATTCTTTTCTATGGCCTTTCTATTAGCGTCATTGAATTCTTTCCTCGTATTGAGAATGGATACAGCTGGATCGCCAAGGTTCTTTGTAGGGAAAAAGGGTACGTCACATATTACATCCCATAACTCAGAGTATTCAGCCATGATGAAGTCATGCATCCCAGTTTTTCACCACCTATAGTATTGACCGTTAAACCTAGGCGATATGTACGTGGACTGCATTCTTCAAAGTTTGGAGGAGCAGCCATGAGGATCCTTTCTAGGTGTTAACCTGATAGAAAGAACCTGCTCTGATACCAATTGATAGAATATATGGGTCCACCAACTTCTATAGAGAACCAGGTTCTCTATCAGATTCGACAATACACTCACACATAGCAGAAATTAAATGACAGGAGGGATTTTATGTGGAAAATTTCCAGTTCAACGGGATTAAAAACCACGACCTACCCTTGTAGGATTTCAACTTTACTACTGAGCAACTTTTAGATTACAACCTATGCAACCCGGGAATTAAACTCTTAATCCCTCACTAACTTGTAACACACTTATTATAAAGCCCTTTGCAATAACTCTATTACAAAGACTTTGAAACTTGACTAACTATAGCCTAGACTTAAACACGTAGGTTTAAGGTTTACAAAGATGTTTCTATAAAATGCTTCTAAATAAGCTAGATAAGAATTACAATTTGAATCTATTACAAAGTTAAAACTCAACTAAGGACACACAATTACTCGATGTGGGAACTGGTCCGTAGTTTCTTTGTTCATTGTTCTTGAGGCACTTGAACTTGCTAGTTGAATGGTCACGTGAGTGAGCTTGAGTGAAATCTCTAAGTTTTCAAGTCAGTTTGTTTTACCTCCCTCGAATTCATATATACACGTGTGATATCACTTACAATGATGCAAGCAAGGTAGGTAAAAAGTCTTCCCTGGAAAGTTGACTGCAGCACTGTTCCTGCATTGTAGCGTGTGCAGGCAGCAACTTTCCAGCTAGAAAGTTGACTTTGTACAGCCTCCTTACGAACTGGTAGGGACCTGGTCCCTCAACTGTTCCTTCCACTCTAAGGAGTTGAATCATATTTCCATGTTGAGTCCCAACCTGGAACCTTGTAATCTTGAGGTCTTATAAATTAGTACAGGTTCCTTATCTGGTTCTGGATAGTAAATTTGTTAGATCATCAAAACATTAAGTAAAGTACTTATAACCAAAGTACTTGTAACCTATCAGAAGAGATTGTGAAGACTTTCTGGGATGAACAATTATTGTCCACTAGCCTTGAGGCAGTGCCATGGTATCCAGACATTGCAAACTACCTGGCAAGCGGTATTATCCCTTATGACCTTTTCTCTGTTCAAAAGTAAAAGTTCTTCCGTGACTATCGCACTTATTATTGGGGTGAGCCTTATATGTTTAGGATTTTATTGATAACATGATTCGAATATGTATTCCCAAGATAGACCAATCTTCTATTTTGCAAGCTTGTCATGCATCCCCATATGGTGGACATTTTTGGAGAGTAAGGACAGTTGCGAAAGTGTTGGAATCGGGCTTCTACTGGCTGACACCGGGAATATTTCCCGCCGACATGAGATGCCCATGAACCCAATTTCAGGAGGTGGAAGTGTTTAATATATGGGGAACAGATTTCATGGGGCCTTTTGTCAGCTCATATGGCAATAAATACATACTTGTAGCTGTGGAATATGTGTCAAAACGGGTGGAAGTTGTGGCACTCCCTACAAATGTTGTAAAGAGAGTCATTGGTTTTGTGAGAAAGAACATATTCACCCGATTTGGCACCCCAAGGGTGATAATCAATGATGGAGGCACTCACTTCTATAATCGAGCATTCGCAAAGTTGTTAGAAAAATATGGTGTTGACCACAAGGTTGCCACACCATATCATCCACAAACAAGTGGGCAGGTGAAGGTGTTGAACAGAGAAATAAAGAGTGTATTAAGAAAGAGCGTGAATGCTACAAGAACGGATAGGGTAAAAAATTTAGATGATGCATTCTAGGACTATCGTATCGCTTTTAAAACTCCAATCGGCATGTATCCATATAAATTGGTGTTTGGAAAAGCGTGTCACTCACCCGGGGAGTTGGATCATAGAGCTTTGTGGGCATTAAGGCAGCTATATCTTGATATGGAAATAGCGTGTACAAGTAGAGTCACAGATTTACACGAGCTTGATGAGTTTCGTTACCATGCTTTTGAGAGAACAAGGATATATAAGGAGAGAATGAAGATGCTGCATGATAAAAATACTCTTGAGTGAAATTTTAAACAAGGAGACGTGGTTTTGCTATATAACTCAAGATTCAAGTTGTTTCTGGATAAGTTGAAATCTAGATGGTCGGACCATTCAGAGTAGTGCAGGTGTTCTCAAATGGAGCTGCAGAAATTGAGTCTGAGGATAAGACGAACATGTTGGAATGAATAGGCAAAGGCTAAAACACTACATTGAAATGAGTTAAGAAAAAGGAGAGAAAGATGTGATATAATTGAATGAACCCTAATATGTGAGCGAAGTATAATTGTTTACCCTAGAATCCGAGTAACTATTAAATTTATATTGTAGTTTTAAGAATATGTGATTTAATCCAATACCAATTTATAAACAAGGAATTGAATAGATAAATTAGAGAATAAAATAAATCAAACTAGTGTAAAAGATAAATCTCAACCTCGACCTTTGACAGTCTCGAGGCGGGTTAGTAAGAACAACAAATTATAAGGCAACTGTCATGAATAGTAAGCAAGAAAGTGATGAATGTATATTCTCTTGTCAATCAACCGTCTATTACAAATGAATGGTCTCCCCTTTATATAATATGGGAGTCCTAAATATGGTACACTTCTAATTAAAGTAAGAAGTCATATTGGACAACTGTCTAGCCGCCAAGGACTAATCCATTCCAAAATTTACACCGTGATCTTCGCGCCGTTGCGGGTATCTTGCTGCTTCTATTACTAAATCATAACGGTATTATCTCGAAGTAGGTCTTCTTCCGACCTCGGCAAATGATACGACCTTGACCTCTATATTGGAAAGGAGCCTCGACCTCGAGCTCGGCATCCTGGCCTCTCGACATGGTATCACCTTTTCCATCGAAGAATGAAATTGGGTAGCCCCGATTTCCACTGTATACAGATAGTCCCCTCGTTTTTTAGAATAAAATAATAATAAACGACTTGAAACTCGATTTTTCGGAGGCCCAGATGATGATGTCACCCCTGTGATGTAAGAGCTCGAGATAATTGAAACGTCCTGTCAGTTCGTTTCCCCAAAACATTAAATGTTTGCCAGTGGCGGTCGGCCACTAGCACCGCCGAACCGTCACCGTGTGCCTATAAATACAGGGCTTCTATTTGAATCAAAACTTTGCTTCCACCTTCAAACTTTCTTGATCTCTTCCTCCCGTCATCTTTCTCTTTCACTACCTATTGATCGAACCCTTTTAGCAACAACTATACCTCTTTCCGCTTCCTCCAACCTGAATCAATGGCGAAAACCTCCAAAATTGCTCCTCAAAAGGAGAAAGCTTCCTCCTCTTCTTCTCAGCCGGTGATAAAGCATCGGCCCTTCATGAGATTGTTCCCGGCCCCTGTGTCACAAAGAACGACTTCAAAGCTGAGAATCCCCCATCGATCCCTGGCCGATGTGAGAACGTATCGAGATATATTTGCTCGATAACGAAGAAACACGTCGAGGCCATGAAGAGAGATTGTGGCTTGGGGGACGAGGTCGTGGTATAGATCCCCGCTCCCGAGGAGAGTATCACCACTCATGTGGAGGGGTTCCTAAGTGTCTACACTTACCCCTTCATACTGGGTCCCAATGATCCAGTCATCATCAATTTCTGCAAGAGGTACTATTATACCCCATTTTAACACGGGTCAAATTAGAGTATAACATATTGATAAATCTGAGGTTTAATTAATTAAGAGAGTCGCCAACTAATTATTTTAGAGGTGAATTAGGACACCAATTTTAGCTAAGTAATACTTAAAGTCAACTTTGTTTTATGGTCTGTTTAATCTTAAGATTATGGGTAAGGGTTCTAATTAATCCTATAGGGAAGGTTTTGAAGGCACCTTATATGATCCGTTAAAAATGGTTAACCGGCCAAACTTAGGGTAATTAATACCAAGTGTGAAAGCATAACAAATTAATTACGTTATATATATACTTAAAATAAACATATCCCTTAGCTAATATATGTGCAAATTATTAAGATGATAATCGTAAAAAATTACTGTAGTTATAGTATAGAATTAAAAAAATTGATTCTCACTTTTTGAATTACTAAACTATTAGATGGGCAGGATAATTAGAGCAGAATAACTAGTATTGGATTAAAAAGTATCTTTAGCAAACAAATATTTTCTTGGTTAAAAAACAGGTCTAGACTTAGTGTCAATTTGTCTTGGCAAAATGCGGTTTTAAAGACACAAATAAATTCGAAGGCTCACTTGCAAAGATATTTCGAAAAAATTCATTCTGCCCATACACATTCCCAGTAACAGTTAACTAATTCCTTTGAAATATGTTTGACCTTTTATATAAAAAGAAGTTTTTGAAGTATAATATTAAGCTTACTAGAAATTAAATACACTAGTGGCAAAAAGATTGTTAGATTATCGATTTTAGACCTTATTCTAATTACCATATCCTTTGTGATATAGCAAAGAGTCTAAATAATTAAATCCAAACTTGAGATGAACCCCAAATACAAAAGCAAATTAACAATCACAAAAGTTACATAAAAAACGAATGGCAAAAGAATTAAAAGAAGAAGAACACCATAGGCGCCCCCAAGTGTTTCGCTTGTTTTCTTGCTATTTGGTGCATCTAAAGAATATGGTATGTGATGACTCCATGCTCGGATGGTGGTGTCAAGTCTCATTTTGAGACTCCCTTACAAGGATCTTGAATAAAACCCCATGTGCTCCAAAGTGTACATGTAAAGAAAGAAAGAGATAAAGAAACTAAAATTAGAGAGGAGCAGATTTATCTTTACTGTATATTGAAGACATTGTAAAACAATAAATATGGTCTTAATTATCATTAATTTCTTACGAATGATGTATTTTATATAATACTAGAGGAAAAACTCAAGCAGGCCGCAAGTTAACTTATTACAGATCCTAAATGCATGCTTAACTAAGAAACAGGATTGTCTTTACTCTTCCTAAATAAACTCTATGCTAGATTGTCTAAATCTGATAGAAGAGAAATAAATATAGATTAATCATTCTCCAATATTTTATAACAGACATGTCTATATTCCAAAATGATATCCAGTCAAAAATGGATTTGCAAATCAGCTTCGTTAATCTCATATGAAGTTCTAAAACCATGATATTAGCAAGTCATTTAAGAACCCCAATACACAGTTCATTTATGCTATGAGTTGACATGTCAAAAGAGTGACATAACTTATTTTAGTTCAATTCTAATTTCTGGTTCACACGGGATAAGTTCTAATTTTTAACAAGAGAAATGCAACAAACAGAAAACCACACTTATCCTTAAACAAGCATTTTCTTTACATATCAGGCTAATCCGACATATAATGAACTTAGCTTTTACCCTCAGAAACGGATTGTGTAGGTAGTAAAGATTAAGACATTTGCATTTCTTGTTCAGTTACATCCTAAAATGCACTCTTTGATTTAACCAAACTCATCCTTAATACATGAATAATCAAAGACGTATTTTATCCCTTTAATTCTTAAGTTAAGCAACAATGTCAATACTTATATGTGACGACCCGGCCCGACGTCATGTGAGTTAACGCCTCGATTTCCCCATCTTATGTTTCTCTATGCTTTATTATTGGTATTTGAGGTGATCGAGTTGAATTGGACTGGTTTTAGATGGAAATGAGGCACTTAGTCTCTTTATGGAAGGCTTGTTTTGAAAAAGTCAACCGGATGTTGACTATTGAGTTAGAAGGCTCGGATGTGATTTTCAGTGATTTAGTTAGCTTTGGAGGATGATTTGTGACTTAGGAGCGTGATTAAAATTGATTTTGGAGGTCCGGTGTAGAATTAGGCTTGAATTGGCGAAGTTAGTATTTTGGCGAATTCCGGTTGATAGGTGAGATTTTGATCCGAGAGTCGGAATAGAAATTGTTGTAGTGTCGTTAGGTGATTTTGGATGTGTGTGCAAAATTTCAGGTCATTCGGAAGTGTTTTGGTTGGGTTTCTGATCAAATGCGTATTTCGAAAATTTTTGAGAAACTTAGGCTTGAATTCGGCGAGAATTGATGATTTTAGCATTGTTAGATGTGTTTTGATGATTGGAGCAAGTATGGATGATGTTTTAGAATGGGTTGGTACTTTTGGTTGAGGTCCCGGAGGCCTCGGGGTGATTTCGTATGGCCAACGGGGTGAATTTTGGACTTCATGCATTCTGAAGAGTTCTGGTATCTGGTATTTTTGCTTCTGCGAAAATGGACCGCAGAAGCGGTTCTGCATAAGCGAATAAGGGAGCCGTAGAAGCGAGTCTGGGACTCGAGGTAGGTTCCGCAGAAGCGGACATTTGGACCGCAGAAGTGGTCTCGCTTGTACGAAAATGGACCGCAGAAGCGGTCCTGGGCGAAATGAGGGAAACCGCAGAAGCAGAAGAAAATTCGCAGAAGCGACATTTTGATCGCGGAAGCGGAAAAGTCTAGTCAGGGATATTTAATTCTATCTTCGCGAATTTTTGAAAGAACTTAACATTTTCACTTCGGACTTGGAGATTATTGTGCGATTTTGGAGAGGGAATAAAGGGACTTCATTGGGGTAAGGAATTCTAAGCCTAAAACATAAATCTAATGTGTTATTACATGAATTAAAGGTGAAAAATTAAGGAATTAGAGGTAAAAAATGGAGGTCAGGGCTTGAACTTAAGAGAAAGAAAATTTGGGGTTTGAGGGAACATTTGAGCTCGGATTTTGGTAAATTTGATATGTATAGACTCGTGACGAGATAAGGAATCCGGTGATGTAAATTTTTTAATTTTTCGAGAAGTGGGCCCGGGACTTGGGTTTTGCTGATTTCGTGATTTTTGATATTTTTTGTGTCTTTTCGATTGGTTATGTTCCTTTAGCCTATTGTAACGTATTCCTTGTGATTTTGATCATATTAAACGCATGAGGAGGTAGATTCGAGAGGAAAAGACATAGCGAGCTAGACTTTTGGCCTGCTAGAGATGAGTAATAGATGTAAATGATGACATGTGGGTTTGAAACCCCGGAATTTCACATCGTAATGCTATATTGGGGCAACACACGTTTTCTGTGACGAGTGTGGGATCGTTTATTATTGGGGATTGTGACTTGGTCCGTCCCGAGTGATGTTTTTACCGTGTTTTGACTAGAATCTAATTGAGAATCATCTTTACTTGGATTTAATTATTATATTTGGGCTTCGTGCCAATTATTTGAATCCTTCAGGGATTGATATAACCGTTTTTGCATTTTTTGCATATTATTTGATCTCAGTCCAAGGTTTTAAGAACTGTTTTGCAAACTCAACCCTTTTTTCTAAGATTTGAAAGCTTAAATGATATTTTGGGCTGTGCACTACTGATTTACAAATGCCCGAGGGGCTTATGATGATTTCTGGGCTGAGCATGGATCGGGCTGCGTGCCGCAGCAGTATTACATTGATATTGAGGTAGAGAGCCTGGTTAATTATATTGATATTGAGGCCGAGGGCTTGATTTATGCCACAAAATGGCTTGATATTGCGCTTGGGCTGTATGAGCCCCGCCGGAGTCTGTACACACCCCCAGTGAGCACCGTCGACAATAAATATATGGATGGCTCGGGCTTCACGCCACAGTGGGTACCAGAGTGTACCATCATATGTATTGCATTCATGCATTTGTTTCTTTATCTATTATTCCTACTTTAGTATCTGTACTCGGATTTCATCGGCTTGTTGCTTTACTATTAAATGTTATGGACTGCCAGTTATAGTTTACTTTGTGCTATTTCATGATTTCTTATTCTCAGCCTTTATTTATGTTTATTACTTACTGGGTCGGAGTACTCATATTACTCCCTGCACCTTGCGTGCAGATTCAGGTACCCCACAGGCTGAGTGAGGATTTGTTTAGCAGCGCAGCAGCATCCGCGAGTATCGAGGTAGCTACATGGCATTTGCAGCCTTGATATCTCCCTCTTATCCCTATATTTTATTCCGCATTTCTCAAACAGACTTGTAGTAGGTTGACATTCTATATTAGAGGCTCATATTCGTGACACCGGATCCTATTTGGGGCTATGTTGCAGTATTTTGTTAAACTTCCGTATATTCCATCGTTATTTCTAGACTTTTGATAAAATGGCTTAGTAATTATTCCCTGTGCTTTGCATCTATGTTTTGTTTAAGTTGGGAAATGTTGTTGAAAGGTCGGGCTTGCCTAGTAGTGTGTTGGGCGCTATCCTGATCGGGGTTGGGGTCGTGACAAGTTGGTATCAGAGCCTAGGTTACTTGGTCTCGCGAATCATGAGCCGGTTTAGTAGAGTCTCGTGGATCGGTATGGAGACGTCTGTATTTATCCTCGAGAGGCTGTAGAACCCTTAGGAAAACTTCATATTCTTGAAATTCTTGCCGTGTGACTTTGTTGATCCAAAAACTAAACTTATGTATTCTATCCTCTCGCAGATGGAGAGGACTCACGCTACCGGACATGGCAGACGACCACCAGTACCATCTACTGTGGCCACTAGAGGCCTTGGACGCGGTCGTGGTCATGGTCGAGGGAGAGCAGCAAGGGCAACACCTGTTGATCCGCCAGTTGCAATAACTCAGGACCAGATTCCAGCTGTGGATGCTCCAGCAGCACCTGTTCAGGCACCGGCAGTGCCCATTGTGATTCCGGGTCTACAGGAGGCCTTGGCTCAGATATTATCAGTTTGCACTGGCCTTGCTCAGGCAGTTTTAGGCACTACTACAGCAGCTACTTCACAGGCTGGGAGAGGCAATCAGACCCCCACTGCTGGCACACTTGAGCAGGTTGTGTAGGGATTACAGACACCGGGAGCAGCTCCAGCTCAGCCAGTTACACCAGTTCAGGACTATGTGGTTCCAGCTATGCCAGACGATGAGCAGCGTCATCTCGACAGATTTGGTAGGCTCAGCCTACAACATTTAGTGGTGCTGAGGGAGAGGATACCCAGGGTTTTCTTGACAAGTGTCAGCGTATGCTTCACACCGCAGGGATTTTGGAGTCGAGTGGTGTGGCTTTTACTACCTTCCAGTTCTCAGGGGTTGCATTTACCTGGTGGGAGGATTTTGAGAGGCGTAGGCCTGTTGGTGTAGCGCCCCTTACTTGGAAGCAATTCTCCACTCTCTTCTTGGAGAAGTATGTACCGCAGTCCCGCAGAGAGGAGTTGCGTAGGCAGTTTGAGTGGTTGACTCAGGGAGACATGTCTGTGACTCAGTACGAGATGAGATTTTCACAGTTGGCCCGTCATGCTACTTGGATAATCCCGATGGATCGGGATAGGATCAGGAGGTTCGTGGATGGCCTCAACTATTCCCTTCGCATTTTGATGACATTGCTCGTGATATTGAGACGGTTCGCCGCATGGAGCGTGAGGAGAGGGAGGCCAAGAGGCCTCGGGGTGCAGGTAGTTTCAGTGGTGCTTCGTCTAGGGGCCAGTTCCAGCGTGGTAGAGGCTGTTCCTTCAGGCCTCCTCAGTCGGCCCGTCCAGAGTATAGTGGGGCGTCTTCAGGCCATGGTCATCAGGGGTTCCAGCAGGGGCAGCCTTCACTTAATGCCCTCTCAGCTCAGAGCTCATCTTATGCCCCTTCAGCTCAGGGTTCTTCTGTGCCGAGTGCATCGGCTGGTCATTCTGGTGCGAGAGGTTCCCTTCAGTACCCTTCTCTAGTACCTGGTAGTTTCTACAAGTGCGGTGAGTTTGTTCATATGAAGAGGCAGTGTCCTCGACATCGTGGTGGTCAGTTTCAGTAGAGGGATCAGCCCTCGTCTTCTACTCCAGCTTCTTCAGCACCTGTCCAGTCAGATAGGGGTAGAGGCCAGGCATCCAGGGGCCGCCCCAAAGGTGGAGGCCGATCAGGTAGCGGCCAGGCTCAATTTTATGCTATTCCAGGCAGGACAGATGCCATTGCATCGGATGCTGTTATCACAGGTATTATCTCAGTCTGCCACAGGGGTGCCTCTATCTTATTTGATCCCGGTTCTACCTATTCTTATGTGTCCTCATATTTTGCTCATCATTTGGGTACGACCCGAGGGTGTCTTGCTTTACCTATGCACGTATCTACCCCAGTGGACAATACTATTATTGTAGATCATGTGTATCAGTCTTGTCTTGTGACTATTGGGGGTCTAGAGACCCGAGTTAATTTATTGCTATTGAGCATGGTAGACTTTGATGTTATTCTGGGCATGGACTAGTTATCTCCGTGTCATGCTATTCTAGACTGTCATGTTAAGACAATCACTTTGGCTATGTCGGGTATTCCGAGGATCGAGTGGCGAGGTGTGACTGACTATATTCCTAGTCGAGTTATTTCTTTCTTGAAGACCCATCGTATGGTTGGGAAGGGTTGCCTTTCATATTTGGCGTTTGTGAGAGATGTTGGAGCTGAGACTCCTAGCCTTGATTCTGTTCCCGTTGTGAGGGATTTCCTTGATATATTTCCCGTAGACCTGCCGGGCATGCCGCCGGATAGGGATATTGATTTTGGTATTGACCTGGTGTCGAGCACTCAGCCCATTACCATTCCTCTGTATCGCATGGCACCATCGGAGTTGAAAGAATTAAATGATCAGCTTCAGGAACTCCTAGATAAGGGGTTCATTCGGCCTAGTGTGTCAGTGTGGGGTGCACCGGTTCTTTTTGTGAAAAAGAAAGATGGCACAATGAGAATGTGTATTGACTACAGGCAATTGAACAAAGTAATAGTGAAGAACAAGTACCCCTCACCTCGTATTGATGATTTATTTGACCAGCTTTAGGGGGCAAGGGTATTCTCCAAGATTGATCTCCGTTCAGGCTATCACCAGTTGAAGATCAGGGATTCAGATATTATGAAGACTGCTTTCAGGACTAGATATGGGCACTATGAGTTTCTTGTTATGTCCTTTGGGATGACTAATGCCCCAGCGACGTTCGTGCATTTGATGAACAATGTATTTCGGTCGTATCTGGATTCATTTGTTATTGTTTTTATTGATGATATCCTGGTGTAGTCGCGTAGCCTGGAGGATCACGCACAACATTTGCGAGTTGTATTACAGAGATTGAGGGAGGAGAAGCTTTATGCAAAGTTCTCCAAGTGTGAGTTTTGGCTCGGCTCTATGGCTTTCCTAGGGCACGTGGTGTCCAGCAATGGTATTTAGGTTGATCCAAAGAAGATATAGGCGGTTCAGAGTTAGCCTAGACCGTCCTCCGCCACAGAGATTCGTAGTTTCCTCGATTTGGCGGGTTATTATCGCTGGTTTGTCCAGGGTTTTTCATATAATGCTTCGCTCTTGACCAAGTTGACGCAGAAGGGTGCCCCATTTGTATGGTCAGACGAGTTCAAGGAGAGCGTCCAGAGGCTCAAGATAGCTTTGACCACAGCCCCAATATTAGTTTTTCCATCAGCTTCAAGTTCTTACACTGTATATTGTGATGCTTCGAGAGTCGGGATTGGTCGTGTATTGATGCAGGAGGGTATAGTGACTGCTTATGCTTCTCGTCAGTTGAAGCCCCATGAGAAGAACTACCCTGTTCATGACTTAGAGTTGTCTGCTATAGTTCATGCTTTGAAGATTTGGAGGCACTATTTATATGGCGTATCTTGTGAGATATTTACCGATCATCGCAGTCTTCAGCATTTGTTCAAGCAAAAGGATGTTAATTTGAGGCAACGGAGGTGGCTTGAGTTGCTAAAGGATTATGATATAACTATTCTGTATCATCCGGGGAAGGCCAATGTAGTGGCCGACACTTTGAGCCAAAAGGCAATCAGCATGGGGAGTTTGGCGTACATTCCAGTTAGGGAGAGGCCCTTTGTAGTTGATGTTCAGGCGTTGGCCAATCAGTTTGTGAGATTAGACATTTCAGAGCCCAGTCGGGTATTGGCTTGCATGGTTTCTCGGTCTTCCTTATATGATTGCATCAGAGAGCGCCAGTATGATGATCCACACTTACTTGTCCTCCAGGACAGAGTTCAGCATGGCGACGCCAGAGATGTGACCCTTGCTGATGATAGTGTATTGAGGATGCGGGGTCAGATTTGTGTGCCCAATATAGATGGGCTTTGAGAGTTGATTCTTGAGGAGGCCCACAGCCCGCGGTATTCCATTCATCCGGGTGTCACAAAGATGTATCAGGATTTGAGGCAGCACTACTGGTGGAGGAGAATGAAGAAAGATATTGTGGGTTATGTAGCTCGGTGTCTCAACTGTCAGCAGGTGAAATACGAGCATCAGAGACCGGGTGGTTTACTTCAGCGGATGGTTATTCCCGAGTGGAAATGGGAGAGGATTACTATGGATTTTGTGAGTGGTCTTCCTCGAACCTCGAAGAAGTTTGATTCGATTTGGGTGATTATGGATCGACTGACCAAGTCCGTACACTTCATTCCGGTGTGTACTACCTATTCTTCGGAGTGGCTGGCAGGGATTTTCATTCGGGAGATTGTTCGGTTGCATGGGGTCCTAGTTTCTATTATCTCAGATAGGGGTACTCAGTTCACTTCCCAATTTTGGAGGACTTTTCAGCGGGAGTTGGGTACACAGGTGGAGCTGAGCACATCGTTTCATCCTCAGATGGACGGGCAGTCCGAGCGTACCATTTAGATATTGGAGGATATGTTGCGTACCTGTGTTATTGATTTCGGAGGTTCTTGGGCTGAGTTCTTGCCACTTGCAAAGTTTGCCTACAACAACAGCTATCAATCCAGCATTTAGATGGCACTGTATGAGGCCTTATATGGGAGACGGTGTAGATCTTCGATTGGCTGGTTTGAGCCCGGCGAGGCTATGCTATTAGGGATAGAGTTGGTTCAGGATGCCTAAGAGAAGGTGAAAGTGATCCAGGAGAGACTTCGGATAGCTCAGTCACATCATAAGAGTTATACGGACCGGAAGGTTCGAGATGTATCTTATATGGTGGGTGAGAAGGTCTTGCTAAAGGTTTCGCCCATGAAGGGCGTTATGAGGTTTGGAAAGAAAGGGAAGTTGAGTCCGCGGTTCATTGGGNTTCTATGCTCCGGAAGTATGTTGGGGACCTGTCTCATGTGTTGGACTTCAGCACAGTGCAGTTAGATGATGATTTGACCTATGATGTGGAGCCAGAGGCTATTTTGGGTCGTCAGGTTTGGAAATTGAGATCAAAGGATATAGCTTCGGTGAAGGTGCAGTAGAGAGGTCGGGCCATGGAGGAGGCTATCTGGGAGATCGAGCGGGAGATGCGGAGCAGATATCCTCACCTATTTGAGACTTCAGGTATGTTTCTTGACCCGCTCGAGGAC
This sequence comes from Nicotiana glauca, assembly GCA_026770625.1. NCBI lineage: Eukaryota > Viridiplantae > Streptophyta > Magnoliopsida > Solanales > Solanaceae > Nicotiana > Nicotiana glauca. Next base: position 308,308 of record MU685675.1, read on the forward strand.
AAGCGTTTGTTTTAGTTGGGGAGGATGTGACGACCCGACCCGTCGTCACGTGAGTTACCGCCCCGTTTCCCCCATCTTGTGTTTCTCTATGCTTCATTATTGGTATTTGAGGTGATCGAGTTGAATTGGAATGGTTTTAGATGGAAATGAGGCACTTAGTCTCTTTAAGGAAGGCTTGTTTTGGAAAAGTCAACCGGATGTTGACTATTGAGTTAGAGGGATTGAATGTGATTTTCGGTGATTCGGTTAGCTTCGGGGGATGATTTGTGACTTGGGAGCGTGATCGGAATTGATTTTGGAGGTCCGGTGTAGAATTAGGCTTGAATTGGCGAAGTTAGTATTTTGGCAAATTCCGGTTGATAGGTGAGATTTTGATCTCAGAGTCGGAATGGAAATCCGAGAGTTGCTGTAGCGTCGTCAGGTGATTTTGGATGTGTGTGCAAAATTTTAGGTCATTCGGAGGTGTTTTGGTCGGGTTTTTGATCAAATGCGTATTTCGAAAGTTTTTGAGAAACTTAGTCTTGAATTCGGTGAGAATTGATGATTTTAGCGTTGTTAGATGTGTTTTGATGATTGGAGCAAGTTTGGATGATGTTTTAGAATGGGTTGGTACTTTTGGTTGAGGTCCTGGGGGTCTCGGGGTGATTTCGGATGGCCAACGGGGTGAATTTTGGACTTGATGCATTCTGAAGAGTTCTAGTATCTGGTATTTTTGCTTCTGCGGAAATGGACCGCAGAAGCGAATGAGGGAGCCGCAGAAGCGAGTCTGGGACTCAAGGCAGGTTCCGCAGAAGCGGACATTTGGACCGCAGAAGCGGTCTCGCTTGTGCGAAAATGGACCGCAGAAGTTGTCCTAGGCGAAATGAGGGAAACCGCAGAAGCGGAAGAAAATCTGCAGAAGCGGAAGAAAATCCGCATAAGCGGAAGACGCAAAAGCGACATTTTGATCGCGGAAGCGGAAAAGCCTGGTCAGGGATATTTAATTCCATCTTCGCGAATTTTTGAAAGAACTTAACATTTTCATTTCAGACTTGGAGGTTATTGTGCGATTTTGGAGAGGGAATCAAGGGACTTCATAGGTAAGGAATTCTGAGCCTAGAACATAAATCTAATGTGTTATTACATGGATTAAGGGTGAAAAATCAAGGAATTAGAGGTCAAAAATGGAGGTTAGGGTTTGAACTTAAGAGAAAGAAAATTTGGGGTTTGAGGGAGCATTTGAGCTCGGATTTTGGTAAATTTAATATGTATAGACTCGTGGAGAGATAAGGAGTCCGGTGATGTGAATTTTCTGATTTTTCGAGAAGTGGGCCCGGGGCTCGAGTTTTGCCAATTTTGTGCTTTTTGATATTTTTCGAGTCTTTTAGATTGGGTTATGTTCCTTTAGCCTATTGTAATGTATTCCTTGTAGTTTTGATCAGATTCGACGTACGAGGAGGTTGGTTCGGGAGGAAAAGGCATAGCGAGCTATACTTTTGGCCGGCTAAAGGTGAGTAATAGATGTAAATGATGTCCTGAGGGTTTGAAACCCCAGAATTTCACATCGTAACGCTATATTAAGGCGAGACACGTGCTCTGTGACGAGTGCGGGGTCGTTTGTTATTGGGGATTGTGACTTGGTCCGTCCTGAGTGATATTTTTACCGTGTTTTGACTAAAATCTAATTGAGAATCATCTTTACTTGGATTTAATTGTTATATTTGGGCTTCGTGCCAATTATTTGAATCCTTCAGGGATTGATATCACTGTTTTTGCATATTATTTGATCTCAGTCCAAGGTTTTAAGAACTGTTTTGCATAATCAGCCCTCTTTTCTAAGATTTGAAAGCTTAAATGATATTTCTAAATGATATTTTTGGCTGTGCACTACTGATTTACAAATGCACGAGGGGATTATGATGATTTCTAGGCTGAGCATGGATCGGGCTGCGCGCCGCAATAGTATTACATTGATATTGAGGCCGAGAGCCTGGTTGATTATATTGATATTGAGGCCGAGGGCCTGATTTATGCCACGAGATGACTTGATATTGCGTTTGGGCTGTAGGAGCCCCTCTGGAGTCTTTACACACCCCGAGTGAGCGCCGTCGACGATAAATATATGGATGGCTCGGGCTGCACGCCGTAGTAGGTACTAGAGTGTACCATCATATGCATTGCATTGCATTCATGCATTTGTTTCTTTATCTATTATGCCTGCTTTAGTATCTGTACTCGGATTTCATCAGCTTGTTGCTTTACTATTAGATGTTCTGGACTTCCAGTTATAGTTTACTTTGTGTTATTTCATGATTTCTTATTCTCAGCCTTTATTTATGTTTATTACTCACTGGGTCGGAGTACTCACATTACTCACTGCACATTGCGTGCAGATTCAGGTACCCCACAGGCTGAGTGAGGATTTGTTTAGTAGCGCAGCAGCATCCGGGAGTATCGAGGTAGCTGCATGGCGTTCGCAGCCTTGATCTCTCCCTTCTATCCCTATCTTTTATTCCGCATTTCTTAGACAGACTTGTAGTAGGTTGACATTTTGTATTAGAGGCTCATATTCGTGACACCGGATCCTATTTGGGGCTATGTTGCAGTATTTTGGTAAACTTTCGTATATTCCATCGTTATTTCTAGACTTTTGATAAAATGACTGTCACGACCCCGACCCCAGTCGTGATGGCGCCCAACATATTGCTAGGAAAGCCCGACCAATCACACACACATTCCGAGCTGCCAGCTCACAATTTTTGTCCAAAAATAATTAATAATGAAGAAATATCCGAAGTTTAGAAAATATATAGAAACAACCCAATAAACCAGTACAAACATCCTCCC
>MU685684.1:8323-24283 GCA_026770625.1 Nicotiana glauca
ACCCTTGATTTCAAGTGGAAAACATGTTTAATAATGTTAAAGATTGAAAGAATTGAGTAAAAATCAACTTACAAATGATTTGGGATGAAGTTTTCTCTTGAAAATCGCCTATGGTGTTTGGGTTTTGAAAGAATGGTGAAAAGTGATGAAAATTCGACTAAGTATAAAATTTGCTGGGCCTCGGATGTGGGAATTGCGAACTATGGTTCGCAATTGCGAACCAAACAGGTATGGGAATTGCGAGATTTCAGTTCGCATTTGCGAACACTTGGCCTAAGTGCAGACTTCGCATTTGCGAAGTCTTTATCGCATTTGCGATCTTGGCCTCTCGCATTTGCGAGCATGGCGTCGCATTTGCGACTCCAGCCCATTTTCCCACTCTTCACATTTGTGAAGGATCGATCGCATTTGCGAAGGATCGATCGCATTTGCGATCTGGCCCAGACTTCCCTTCTTTGCAATTGCGATGGGGAATTCGCAATTGCGACTCTCGCATTTGCGAGAATATTTTCGCAATTGCGAAAATACCAGACCTGACCTGCAATTTTTTTTTCAAAGTTCAAAAATGCAACTCGACATATATCCAAAACTCACCCGAGCCCTCGGGGCTCCAAACCAAACATGTACATAACCTCAAAAACATCATGCGAACTTACTCACGCGATCAAATCGCCAAAATAACATCATATACATAGAATCAAGCCTCAAAACTCATGATTTTCTTCTAAACTTAATAAACTTTCAAACTTGGAACTTATAGTCTGAAACACGTCAAACGACGTCTGATTTCGACCAAACTTCATAGAAAGCGCTTAAACAATATATAAGATTTGTACCGGGCGTCGGAACCAAAATACGAGCCTGATACCCTAGTCTTTTAATAAATTTCCATTTCCATTTTCCTTCACAATTTCAGAAAAAACAATTTAATAGAAAAATTCTTTTACTCGGGGTTCTAGACCTCGAATTTCGACTCCGGGAACATGCCCGAGTCCCATAATTTTCTACGGTCCTTTCGGGACCGTCCAATCTCGGGTCCGGGTCCGTTTACCCAAAATATTGACCAAAGTCAACTTTAATCATATTAATATCAAAATTCTTCAAATTTTTCATAGAATTCACATATTTCAACATAAAATCTTTACAGCTACGCGTCTGGATTGAGCATGCAAATCGAGGCAAGTAAAAATAAGGTTTTCACGGCCTCGAAAGCACGAAACAAATGAGAAAACAGGTGATGACCCTTTGGGTCGTCACAGGAAATCACTCTGGTGCCAAGTCTTTGATTAGCAAAATTATTAGAGCAGGGTATTACTGGGATAACATGGAAAAAGATACTAAGGAGTTTGTTAAAAAGTGTGATAAATGTCAGAGGTTCGCACCAATGATTCATCAGCCCGGGAAGCAACTTCACTCAGTCATGTCCCCATGGCCTTTCATGAAATGGGGAATGGACATCATCGACCCTCTGCCAACGACCCAGGTGAAGCTAAATTTATTTTGTTTATGACTGACTACTTTTCAAAATGGGTGGAAGCACATGCCTTCGAGAAGGTCAGAAGAAGTTATTGACTTCATCTGGGATCACATCGTGTATCGATTTGGGATACCTACCAAAATTGTATATGACAACGGGAAGTAATTAATCGGCAATAAGGTAACGGAGTTCCTCAAAGCACACAAAATAAAGAGGATCTTATCAACACCGTACCACCCGAGCGGGAACGGATAGGCCGAATCAACAAACAAAACCATCATTCAAAACTTAAAGAAAAGGTTGAACGATGCAAAAGGAAAATGGAGAGAAGTTCTACCTGAGGTTATTTGGGCATATGGAATGACATCAAAGTCCAGCATGGGGGAAACCCCGTTCTCTTTAATATATGGCTCTGAGGCCTTAATCCAGGTCGAGGTCGAAGAACCTAGCGCCAGATTCTGGTATGCATTAGAGGAGTCAAATCACGAGGCTATGAATACTAGACTTGAGCTATTAGATGAAAAACAAGAAGTTGCACTTGTTCGGATGGCGGCGCAAAAGCAAAGAATCGAGAGATATTATAATAGAAGGACCAAACTTCGACACTTCGGAATCGGGGACTTAGTTCTATGGGAAGTCACCCTCAATACTCAAGACCCAAATGAAGGGAAACTAGTATCGAATTAGGAAGGACCGTATCGAGTCATCGGAATTATCGGTAAAGGATCTTACAAACTTGGCACTATGGAAGGCGAACAATTGCCAAACAATTGGAATGTATCACTACTCAAACGATATTACTGCTAAGGTATGACCTTCTCCTTTTCTCCATTTGTATTTAAAACTAACTCATTGTAGGTGTTTGATCGAAGATATCAAGGGCACCTTTCTACACGAAGACCTTAGGTTTTAAAGCACACGTTGCACTCTTTTTACCTTAGATCGGTTTTATCCCAAATGAGTTTTTCCGGTGAGTTTTAACGAGGTAACAACTATGTGCTACCTAAGGAAAATTCAACAGTATCCAAAGCTTCTTTCTAATAAACCTCGAATACTGGGGGGCATCACCTTAGGAGGTTATATTTTCGAGGAAAATACTTCACGCCAAAGAGGGGCTCGATAGGAAAACTTTGTAATGGTCCAAACGGTCAGATGAACCGTGTCCATATAGAATAAGCGAGCCCCGATGGCAAAACATGTATGCATGTATCAATTATTCAAAGAAGCATTCTTACTATATTATAACACTTTATGTCTCAAAGAAATTTGCTACTATATGAACTCCATGCTTGCGATTCTATGAGAAATGGCTCAAGGGCTAAAACGTAAATATACCTCGAATACTCGAGGACCGTCATCGATAGTCAATGTATTCGAATATCTAAACTTGAATTTATAAGACCTCAAAGAGGCATCCCACGATGCAAAGGCAAATGCCATCATACTCGGAGACTAACCTTTCGTACAAGTTCGAACGGTTATCGGGAAATAAGTCCAAGAGACACACCCGAAGGCTATGCCTATATTAAAGACTACGGTGATATAAAAAGGCTACAGCCGAAATAATACAGCTCGGAGACATCCGACATCCGCCATAAGTTAAAGGCCTTCAAATACTTTGAAAAACTGGTTAAATAATGCTACCCTCACCAACACAAATAAAAAAGGGCTTCGATAAAATCAGCCCTTGAATAGGCTTTAATAATATCAGCCTTCGAAAAATCCTCAAGAGGTATTAAATTATCTTGACACAGACGGGTTAAGAAAAAATTTGGTTCTGATAGATTGAACCCTCGAAAAAACCCAATGGGTGCAAAAAAACACACGCTAAGGCATAAAAACAATTCACTAAGTCTTTTAGTCGAAAAGAGGCGAAAATTATAGCCATTTTAGAGGCCGAATTGGCCCAACGTAAAGAGCTTAAGGGCCAATCTAAAAGAGCCTAAGGGACAAAGCATGTAGAGCTGGAGATCTTGTTCTCGCTCAACTCGGACCTAAGGGTCCCATCGCCCCGAGCTCGCATCAAATCGACTTAAGCACAGCTAAAGGGTCTATCTAAAAACCTTAAGAGGTATTCCATTATAAGCTCAAAGATCGCCCATTGATTAACAAAAAAACCTAAGGGTTTGTTCTACTCCGAGTCCGATCCAATGCTCGCTCGACCATTGAAGTTATAATGTCAAAATATCTCGCAAAACTAAGATAAAGTAAAATTAAAAAATTAGATGGAGCAGAAAGAAAAAGAACTCCTTATATTCGTGAAGGGTATTTACAGTTCCCACAAGGGAACTTACACAAAAACAAAAGAGCCTAATCTACTTTGGGAGTCACATCCTCGGGAGCCATATCTTTGAGAGCCGCATCTTCGGGAACCTTCTCCTCGGGGACTTCATCCTCATCTCCTCTGCTCTCGAAGCCACTAGCAATATCTTCATCATCAGAGAGTAACACGACAGCCTCATCCTCCAAAGTTTTTGCCTTTTCAATATCAGTTGAGAGGTCAAAGCCATGAGCATGCACCTCCTCGAGAGTTTCTCTCCGGGATTGCCGCCTGGCATGATCGAGAGCACATAACAATTTAACTTCAGCAGTAGTGGAGATTTCCTATGCTCAAATGTTAGTAGCCTCGGTGTCAGCTCGATAGGAGGCCAAAAATACCTTTGTCTCGGATTTGGCCTTAGCAAGCTCAGCGGTTGATTTAGCTTCGGGCTCCTCAATATTTCAGCTCCGATCCAAGCTTTCCCCTTTGCATTTTGAAGCTGGCGTTCGATCGAAGTCAGCTGGTCCCGAAGTGAGTCCTTATCTGAGGCAAGACGATCCATATATTGCTTCCACCCCAGGGTCTCGGACTCTTTCACCTTGAGCTCTTCTCGAAGTTGCTCCACCAGCTCGTACTTTTGCTCGGCCTGCAAAGTTAAAGTGTTAATCGCTAAATCAAATGAGTACATAAAAGACCCCGAAAGGCTACATTAACTTTTCAATAAGCTCAGTCTATTCTTGATGATCCTTCACCAATTCAACTCGGAGATCCCTGACCTCCTCCTCTTTCTATACATAGAGGCATTTAAGGTTGTCCCTCTTTTCCACCAGCTTCTTGAGTTCAGCTTTGCTTCGGGAAAGCTCGGCTTGAGATTTGGAAAATGCTTGTCAATGAAGTGCCACGGCCTTCACAAAAAGAAAAGGAGTTGGACTTAGACACGGCCTTCACACAAAGAAAAGGAGTCGGACTTAGAAAAACGAGAATAAAACTCGAGCATAATTATGGAGGTAGAAACTTACTTGTTTGAGAAACCGCTGAGCCTCGTCCAAGATAAATGATGCATCCGGGTCGGGACCATATTCGAGACCGGCAAAGCACTCCCAAAAAATATCATTCTCTTCGTGGGTCATCCTCATGTCGGGAGTCTTCATGGCCTGGGCATCTCGAATTTGCCCTTCAGAGAACACGGGGCCAGGCGGTGATTCATCTACGTTAATTATCCCAAGTGATTCACTTGGGACATTATCTTCTTTGTGGAGGGCCTCGAAACTAGGCCCGTCGGGGTCACCCTCCAAATGATCTCTAATACAAGGTGCTCTTTTGTTGCCCGATGGCTCGGGGACTCTACTCGAACTCCCCTCCGAGATTTCTTCTGCTCGAGATTGAACCGAATCAGCCACCACCAGTTCAGCAGTCTTCGAAGCTTCAGTGCTCCCCCTATTCTGAGTTACCAATAGGCAGTCTTTATTTTCTCCCTCTTCTTCATTGTCCCGAAGGTGTTGGACCACTACTGAAGATAGGGTAGCCAGATCGGCCCTAGGATTTAGACCCTTACTTTTCTTGGTCTTCAGGGAACTTGCAGGCGAAGCCCTTTTCCTCTTCTTCCTATTGGTTGGCTTTGGGATTTTCTCTTCACAGGGCGGGGGAGGCCGTATAGCAACAACGTCTTCGAGGCCTGTGTAAGGGTAAAACAAGTATTTCATTGAGAAATATCGATATATGAACAAGGGATCTCATCATGGTTTTTAGCTTCCCACCGACCCTTGGCCAAATCACGCTAACTGCATTCTGCGTATGAAAAAGTGGAGGCCAGTTGTTGGACCCAACATGCGAGGTCCGAAATCACACCAGGAAACCAAAGGAAACTACATCATCAAAAGAGAATTAAATCGAGGAAGAATAGGGAAAGCAGAATATTAATCATCATCGATAAGTTTGTACTTACGTTTCATGTTCCACTCCTCGAGGAATGTCATCCTCTCAACATGAATCAAATCGAAAGTCCTGATTCGGACAAACTGTCTCATCCATCCTCGGTCCTTGTCATCATCAATGCTGGAGAAAAGAAACTTCGAGGATCGGCGCTGAAGATTTATCAGACCGCCTCGATAAAGGCGAGGGTTGTACAGCCTGATTAGGTGGTTGAGGGTAAAAGGCATCCCCTCAACCTGACCCGAGAAATACTTGTTCAAATTAACGATGCGCTAGAAAAAGGGTAGATCTGGCCAAGCGTCACTTGGTATTAGTGGCAGAAATCAAGAATGACTGGATCTACGTGACCCATTGCTGGATCGACGAGGCCCAGTGTGAAAGGATAAGTATACACACTTAAGTACCCTACCTTATGGGTGGTGATGTCCTCTTCGGGGGAAGGAATCTCGACATCCTTATCCCTCCAATTACAATCCTCTTTCATCTGCTCAAGTTCATCTTCAGTTATCAAGCAGATGTTTCGAGACATGGGTTCACATCGGCCTGGAACTGATGCAGGCTTATTGATTTTGAAATCAGAAGATAGCTCGCATGTCCCGGGAATACATTCCTCGATACGAGGTGGCACCGTCATTCTACCTCTTTCTGGCCGCGATGATGAGGGGGCTTTTTCTTTCTGAGGAACGGTTTTAGATGTTTTGGCCGTTACTATTGAGAAATTCAAAAGAAGAGAAGAAGTTGATGAGCAAAAACAAGTTGAGGAAATGATGAACTCAGGAAAGATGAAGAAGCTAGTGAGGTTTTGAGAAAGATTTGAGAAGTAAAGATTGTAAAAGTTGTAAAATTGAACCTATTTATAGTGGTCGCTTTAACGGTTTGGAGGAAGCAAACGGCCGACCATCAGCTGCCTTCAATTAATGGCCTTGGGAACTATACAGATGCGACCTTTCAATCACTTCAGTCGCCGGCGTCACGAAATTGACATCATGATCGAGGCATCGGAGGATCAAGGATCAAATCATTTTTTATCATCTTACTCTAAGAAATGCGGGGACTATCTGTATACGGTCGAAATCAGGTATGCCCGATTTCACGGGCTTGAAGATTCGCTTCAAGCCCGAGTTCAGGATGGGTCAAGTTCGAGGTCGATGGACCAAGCCCGAGCCCGATGATAGAGTACAAGGCTCGAAGATCGGAGTACACAGCGAGCACCGAGCACCGAAACCGAGTATGACCAACCCCAAGGTGATGCCGTTATGGGTTTGTTACAGAAGAGAAAGATTCGCGCCACGTCCCCAAAATCATGGTGTAAATTCCGGAATAGATTTGTACGAGTTAGTACAAATCCGTACTAGGCGGTTAGACAATTGTCCCAATAAGATTCCTTAATGTAAATAGAAATGTACCTTATTTAGGGTTTCCCTACTATATAAAGGGGACCTCAATCATTTGTAACGAACATTAATCATTGGCAAAAGAATATACTCTCTTACTTTCTTGCTCATTATTCATCAGAATTGTCTCTTAGTTTTATTGTCTTTACTTTATTGTTCTTGCTGACCTACCTCGACGCAGTCTACCTCGAGGTCAAATCTTGCTTAAACACAGGTTTGATTCAACTTTCTTCTTTAATTTATAGTTCTGATTTCTTAATTATTAATTAGTATTGAACTAAATCACGTATCTTTAAAACCACAAACAAGTTTAATTGTTACTCGTATATACGAGGAAAACAAAATTCTTAAACCAAAACAATCTTTGTGTGGTTTAGTTAACTACGACTGAATTTAGTTGCACTAAAAAAGCAACGACAATCTAAGATGACTTGGCGAAGAGAAGGACAAAAAATCCAAGATGACACTTGGAGCATAATTGACCAACTCCTACTTTAAACTAGTGTGCAAATATCGAGAGTGACAAGTGATATGCAACATATTTATTAATTATTCTATAAAAAGTACAAATATTTTATTCTATACAAGTACAAACAATGACCGTAGTTTCGAAATTGAGCAACATGCACTATTACATTATCCGAAAGATTAAAAAAACTATAATTTAAGAGAGTGTTTGGCTAAGCTTATAAGTTGGTCAAATTGTCTTATAAGTACTCTTTGATTTATCTATGCGTTTGGTAAAATTAAAAGTGCCTATAAGTTAAGTGCTTATAAGTCAAAAGTCATAAGTTATTTTAACCCAACTTATCAAATTTCAGCTTATAAGCACTTTAGGTTTGACCAGAATATTTAATATTTTATCCCTAAAATACTTCTTTTTAAAACAAAACTCTTAGTATACCTAGTTCTTCAGCTGTTTATTATTAATTTCAACACTTTTATCCAAACACGTAATTATTTATTTTTTAAATAAGTTTCAACACTTAAAAGTGATTTTCAGCACATAATGCTTATCAGCTACTCTAAATCCAAACAGGCTCTAAGTCGCACATTAGACAGCGACCATGGAAGTGGCCTGTTCTCTCCCTCCCCCGCCCAACACAGAAAGGAAATCAGATAGCCGCTTATATTACTTCTATCTAAAATATATTTATTTTTAAAAAAAAATTATTTAAAATTCAGCAAGTTTTGACAAGATTGAGATTGAATATCCCATTGCCTCTTTTTTTCCCTTCTTCAAAACTTCGGGTATAATGTTGGACTTTATCAAGTCTATAGTTCATACACGAAGGACTGAAGTTTTAAAAGTTAAAATTCTTATTCTTTAAATAAGATCATAAAAATTATACTACTATTTATGTACTTTACCCCCACCCAGCCCCATCATCCCAAACTATACAGGTTAACAAGGCCAATAAAAATCGTCCAAATTCAGTACATGTATCAGATCATACTAATTTTTCATAATTAAGATACATGATTAAGGGGCAATAACTTGTGGTGAACCTGAACAGCTATTGTAAAGTATTTTCCATAGTTTAATACCACATTTTATTTATCAAGATTTGTATCACTTATTCAAAAGGTATAAAATCCACTTATAAGGAAAAATTTTATTCTCATTGTGTATCTTGTGAGTTGTTTAGATTCGTGAAGAAAATTATTGAAATTTCCTGTGTGATTGAATGATTTTTAAAGTTCGTGCTAACCCTTGAGTTTGTGCTAGTAAACAACAACAACACAATCTAGTAAAATTCTACTAGTGGGGTCTGGTGAAAGTATAGTGTACACAGACCATACCCCTATCATAAGAAGGGTAGAAATGCTATTTCCAAAAGACTCAGCTCAACAAAAGAGACAATAATATCAGAAAAGAACAAAAGAATAGATCTGTAACAACAAAAGAAACAAGAAAAATAATATCAGCATCGTAAGAGACAACAAATAAGTGGAAGGGCAATAACACAATACTATGCAAAACAAAAACATGGTGTGAACACAATATAAACTACTAGCAGGCTGATCACGCCCATCTCTAGTCCTAAAAAGGATAAAAGATCGCTACAAATATAAGCCGGCCTAAGAGTCGGGAGTCGAATCCCACAGAGAACTAAGGTTTAGCTACAATTGTTCATTATCACTAAGAAGACAAGTTCGGCATTTCCTAAGTTATAAATATAAAGATTCTTATGCCTAACTAATTAACTAACAAATTAAAGTAGTAATTAACAATTAAAGATACTAAGGGTTGGAGACAAGATTAAGGAGGTCTAGAGTTATGATTTTCCAATCGTCGGAATCTTTCCCCTACGTATTCTATAATTTCATCTAATTATTCTTAACCGATCGTGAGCACTCTACTTATCGTAATTCTCTCTCTAGCAACTATAATAATATGCTAGTCAAATACTCTAGAATTACGCTAGCTCGGACTTTTTCACCGCTCACTATGATCACGTCAAAGCTTCGTTATCTCTAATCCTGCTTTTAAATCCCCGTATTGATCTCTCATATACGTTAGGAATGACGTTATTCAACAACCACCTAAATATGTATTCTTTTTCAAGTAACACATAATAAATAGACAACGTTAATTGAGACTTCTTCAATTAACTAAAACAAGCACGTAGTTGAACAAACAGAAAAATTCAAACACTTAATTATATCAAAATGTATCAAGAATTTATCCTACAAAAGGTTCCATCAAAATCCTAGATAACATAATTAGCTACTCACAAAAGTATGTAAAATTACCATACTAAAATTCATAACCAATAACGAAAATAATAAGAAGAAAATGAAAAACTCGCAGAAGAATTCTCCACCTTGCTTTTAATTGTGTGTTCTAGCCTTCTTAGGTCGAATCCTTTTACTTCAGTGAGTTTAAAGACTATTTATATGGGATAGGGATAGCATGGGGCGAAATAATACAAGCCAACTTTAAAACAGACTTTTCATGTTAGCTCGATCACTCTCTCGTGCACACGCGAGAGTGAACAAGCGAGGTACTTTTCTTTTTTCTTTACCTCCCAAATCTCTTATGTATTTCCATGCCTTTTTAGCTTAATTCGTTGTTTTTTTTTTCAAGATTTCCTCAGCTAGCCCGTTCACTCATGTGCACGCGAGAATGAACGAGCCAAGTTCTTCTTTTATCTCTTGGTCCCGATTCGACTTCTTTTGTTCATCTTTCATCCAATTCGCTCCTACACATAAGAATGCAGGTAATTAGCATAATTCACTCACACAAATTTTGAGATAAAAATACACCCAAAAATATGCATTTTCTCCCGTTTATTACATGCCTAGACAAAATTCTATCAAACTATCCAATACAAAGAGGAAAACACTCGATTACTTCCTAGTCTATAAGCTCAATACTCGACCTACACACCATAAAATAATTGAATTACACACAAACTGACTCGAAACATTAGGTCATAGCATGTATCCTGTAAATAATATTTTCCCAGCCACCATCGCGAAAGAGCTCTAACCACTATCCACGTGAGAATTGGGTGAATTGCAATTGGCAGTCACGTGCTAAGAACACAATTACCAGAAGGAAGAAAAAAGCAGAAATAGAAATATAGAATTACACTATCCCTTAGTTTCCATTTCGGAAATCAAACGGAAGCCTGATAAACGCAAGAAAATTTTCCTTTCTTCTCCCTTTTCTTCTTTCTACCTGCAAAACCCTAGCTCTCCCTCCATTTTTTCTTATCTCTTGTTTTTATTGCTCTGTATTTACCAGCTTCATTCTGTGACGCAATTAATTATTACGTCAGGTATGTGCGTCTGTTCATTTCTAATTTTGTTTTACGCCTCAATTTCCCAAGTAATTAGCTGATAAGCACTTGTTATAAGCTCAAATTTTGGATTCTTATTTTTTTTTTCCAATTGTAATTTGTTAATTAAATGACTACCCATTTCCCTTAATTGGTTACCTTTATGATTAAAGATGGCTCCGTCCTTGGGACTAATTTGAAGGTTACAACCCATTTCTATTTCGTGCTTTATTTTCTAGGGATACTTTTTTATCATCTTGATATTTCCTGCTTATTCTGGAATGAACCGGTTCCAATGGAGCTAAAGAGATATTGATTAATGATGGTAGTATCCATGCCAGCTTGAGTGCACCCGGCTATTCCACAGGGTATCTGCTACCTCACACAAGTATAGGTACCGCTAACTCTACCCACCAAAGCTTAGGCATATGGGAAGGATATTGAGGATTGGGAATTAATGGGTTGATTGGTCTTACCCGTTAGGATTTAGAAATGACTGCTAGGTGGATGATGTTGCCAGCATTTGAATTCTAGAATACATGATTGAGGTTTTAGTATTGGCCTTTATGTAGTTTGTGTACGATTACGAGATATGTAGAATTTCAAAGGAAATTCTTGAATAGAATGTGAATCCTATTCATCCATTAGCTGCCGAAGGATATGATGGCAGGAGAATTCATCCACTTCAGATGCTCAATATTAATCATCTAATAGTCCTAGTTGTTTTTTTTTTTTTTTTTTGGAAAAGCAAAAAAAAGGAAGTCCCAGTTGGTTATGTCGTTTACTTCCTTGAAACTTCAATTTGTTCCTTTAGTTTGATTCCTCTTTGTATTGGTATGAACAAGTATGTGTATCTTTTATTCTAGAAAATACAAATAAAAAGAAGAAAACAGGAAGTTACAAAACCCTTTTAAAGTCTCTTCCTGTCCCTTCTCTATTTGATAACTATGAAATTGATCCCATTTGAAATCTTTCAGAGGCTTCTGTATTTGGTCTAGCAGTTTCACTCGTTACAACTTGTTGCCTAAGACAACTTGTTGCCGCTTGTCAAACATACACACACACACACACACACATATATATATATATATATATATATTTCAATCTAGGTTGTCTTTGCTTCTTAGGCACATGAGGAAGCGGCCTAACATCTTTTCAATTGAAATCCCAATCAAAGATAAGTTTTACCAAGGCTAGGATCTGAAAGAGAGGATTCACTTTTCGAAATTCCAAGTGACATGATTCCTCCGCCAGAAGCTAAAGTTGAATGATTGAAGTCTCCTTTAGGTTCAATCGAAGATATCGAAACAAAGTCATCAATTCAACCATTCAAATGGTCTCCCCTAAGATTGACCTCTTCTCCAAATAACCTGAACCTCGATACCACATTCATCAAAAAGATATGGCCATCTCTCTAGGTTGCACAACCCCTTTAGATCGTTCTATTCGTGCATGAAAAACGATCATCGCTCCAAACATATACATATGTGTATATATGAAAAACGATCATCGCTCCAAACATATACATATGTGTATATATATACACACACACATGCGCGCGTATATTTGCATGCCACTATTGGAATCGTCGAGGTGTGCACAAGATGACACCACTGTTGTAATCAATATAAACAACAACAACAACAACTTCTAGTACTAGAAATCAAAATAAAAAAACAAAAAAAATACTTGCATGCTTCCCACGACCCCTAGACACCCTAAAGAACATGCATTACACAAAAAACAAATGTTTTTACCCTTCATCTGAAAATGGCCCTTGCTAGCTGCTGGAATACTTCTTTGTGAAGTCCCTTACTGTATAAAAGAACTTAACATATGATATAAGGTTTCTTCTGGGTTATAAGATTTGGCATGGTCAAATTCATGGCATGAATATACTCAGAGATCGCACAGATGTGAGAATGTGTGCGAGCTTTGCGTATTCAAGTGTCCCAAAATTCCTTTCGGTTATCAATGCTCCAATGGCACGTAGGTGGATTAGGCAACGGGGAAACATGCAAAATATCTGGAATTTCCTTGTGGTTGTATTAGGGGGACAGAATGAGAAGCAATTGATAGTCGACGGCTTTGATTTTAAACTCTGAGAGGAGGGGATGTGAAGAAACTGAAATGGGCTAACATATTATATGTGCATGTGGAACGTTTAAAGAAATTCCTGGTATAATTAGCTTCTAACGAGCTGAGTAAGTTTCCATATGAAAAGAAGTCATCTATGTTCTAAATTTCATATCCCTAATTCTCTTCATTATTTGAATGTTTTGAAGATACACAAAAGAGTGATCAAAGTGATTTTCCATTATTTTTTGTCACTCTTGTTCAACTGCTGCTTTCCTTCTGAGTTCTTATTAATCTGTTGGGTGTGTGTGTATTTATGTCATGTATGTTCATGTTGGGAAAACTTCATTGATTGCTAAAGTATGTAATCTTGGTTAACTTGCTGTTCTCATCTTTGTACAGAGCTTCCAAACTGATGAAATCATCCTATTGAAGATGCATTTTGTCTTGTTGGAATTTGGAGAGGGTTACTTTGTGAAGGGTTTGCGGTCGGTGTCTGACAACTTTCTTTTGAAGAGAAGAAAGCTTAGCCTATTTCCATTTCATCAGCACTTTTAAGGTTGCTTTAGTTTGCAAAGGCCCATAAATAGTCTTGTCAGTTTGATCTCCTCATGTTAGAAGGCCGTATGGCGGTCGTCAAACCAGCGGTATGTAATGAA
The DNA here is from genome assembly GCA_026770625.1 of Nicotiana glauca. Classification (NCBI taxonomy): domain Eukaryota; kingdom Viridiplantae; phylum Streptophyta; class Magnoliopsida; order Solanales; family Solanaceae; genus Nicotiana; species Nicotiana glauca. Next base: position 21,910 of record MU685684.1, read on the forward strand.
GAACAGAGTTTTATGTTCAAAGGCTACATGACTCCATTATTATATTTATATTGGAGACTAGTTATTGTAATGTTTTCCCCTCTGCTAATCTCTAACCTCTTCTGGCTCTTTTTTATGTGTTGCTCTATATGGGTTTTAGGGTTGCACTTACTTGAGCCATGAGCTGCTTTGAGTTGGGGAATAGTTGTTGTTTTGTATTAAGACAATCCACTAGTTTTGTGAGCTTCACTTTAAATTAAAATTGATATTGCTTGAAGAGGAATTGTGTTTCTTAGCTTAATGATGTCATGTTGTTTTACACCAGAAATAATTAGATAGAACAATGCACTTGAACGTTGTGCTTCACATTATCCAACTTGAAAGTCAGTACTATATAGCTTGAAATGCTGGCTTATTGGCATGACTAACTATAGTAGTCTTGAAGCTTTTTTTTCTTCTTTTTGTTAGGGTCTGACCGTTCTTGTTTGCTTGCATGAAATGCGTAGGTGGATCATCCATTTTCTCATTGAAAACACTGTTATTTCTTTGAGTATTGAATATACGTTGAACGTCTGTGGAATGGCCAAAATCCCTTTTTTATAGGAATATAATATGTTTTCCCTTTTTTTATGGGAATATAATATGTTTTAACCTTTTTTTTAAGTCCAAGGTGTGGGCAGTAGATCCTTATTGCATTTCTGTTGCTTTCTATATTACACTATTCAAAGCTGTCACTAATTTGCATTATCCGCTTTTGTAATTGCTTTGTGGTTCATTGGTTAAGATGAAGTCCTACATTTGGCTCCAAACTGCTGATGGATCGATCCAACAAGTAGAGGAAGAGGTTGCCATGTTTTGCCCAATGATATGCAGAGAAGTACTTCAAACTGGCACAGGATCCTCGAAAAATTGTGCAATATCACTTCCTCAACGAGTCAATGCTGCTATTCTGGGCTTAATACTGGATTATTGTCGGTTTCATCAGGTTCCTGGCCGTTCTAATAAGGTCAGTTCTCTGTTTCCTTCCTCCCAGAAAGTGAAGGATTTTCGGTTTGCCTGTGTCATGTGCATGGTTTATATGACATTTTTTTTAATTTTTTTTATTTTTAAAATTTGAGTGTAGTGGATGTCTTTTATGTAGGAGCGCAAGACTTTTGATGAAAAATTCATCCGGTTAGATACCAAGAAGTTATGTGAGCTGACATCTGCTGCTGACAGCCTTCAATTGAGGCCTCTGGTTGACCTTACAAGTCGTGCACTTGCTCGGATGATTGAAGGCAAAACTCCCGAGGAAATACGTGAAACTTTTCATTTACCTGATGATCTAACAGAGGTCCTTATTCTGATAGAAAATATTTGTAGCCCTCTCTCTCCATATTGTTGGTGTTTCTCACTTGGAAATGGTTTATCATTAGGAGGAGAAGTTGGAACCTTTGAGAAATATGACCGATGATCCACGCATACGCCTTCTCAATCGACTTTATGCAAGGAAAAGGAAAGAATTAAAAGAAAGAGAGAAATTAAAGGTACTTTAAGATCTGGCTCTTGTGCTTGTATCTTGGCCGTGGTTGCTTGATGCTACTTGATGAATTTTTTGTATATGCACTCTGATTTTTGCTTTATTTCCTTTCCTCTTTATGTGTTTCCAGAATGTTGAGGTAGAAGAAGAGCAACATGTGGATGAACGATCAGTTGATGATCTTCTTTCGTTCATAAATGGGGAAGATGAAGGTAAGATTAAGACTTAGTTAACACCCTATATTTTCACTGTAGGGTTGCTCTGCTTTCTGCATGTTGCATTACTAAAATAATTGAACTGTTTTGCATGCCTATAATCTGCATATTACCCAGAATTATGTTTTGGTGATGCTGCATTCTGGCTGCCTGACCTGACCCCATTATGTGTGTATGTGTGTATAAAACATATACATATATATCTCTTATCTTTAGATCATTATGTCTCAGGTTTTATATTGTGGTTTGTGATGCTTATTCTGGAAAGGTTAAGAAAATAATTTGGAATCTACCATGACTATCGATCAGTCTTATAAGTTATATTTTTTGCGTATTATTTGCTGCTCTATAATCAGATCCATAATTTTTATGGTGACTCAACCTTCTGATGGTATAGTGCAACTTTTATAGCCTCTTTTGGGTTATTCTTTGAGTTTGATTATCATACTTACAATTCTGAGTTTGGTGGTCTTTTTTTTTGCAGATTCTAAGGGTGTAAGAACAACAAAGAGTAAAAAGAAAAATAGGAGGAGAAAAGAACAAGCTAGAAATTCCTCAACAAATAATGAAACTGGTAACCATAATCAGGTTAGCACCTGTTGAGCTATGGGGTTTTCTCTTCTTTGTTTTCATTTTGTCTTGTTTTTTTTTTTTTTTGGGG
>MU685684.1:26880-62305 GCA_026770625.1 Nicotiana glauca
CTAAGTGTCTTTGTTTTTTCACTTTGACATTTGTTGGCTTGACTGGTGCTGTTGGTACGCAGGAATCTAGCTTTCCTGCAACTAGCTGCCTGAATGGTGATGTTCCTTCTCCAAGTAAACCTTCTGATCTGCAAGACCCTGCATTTGATGAAGGCGATATTGACGATGAATTAGATCCTGTAATGAAGGAAGAAATTGACAGGTTTGATTATCTACTTAGGTTGTTGTCTTCCACTGATCAAGTTACATTATTGTCTCTGTAGTTGGATATGTGTAAAAGACTATATGAGGTGATTGTAGTTACTTACAACTTATTGAATGGATTGTGTTCTTCGTGAGAGGCACCCAAGGTTGTGGCCCGGTGGTCAACGTAGTGGGTGAAAACTTTGGATTCCAAGGTTCAAATCGCAATAGAGACAAAACATTAGGTTATTTCTTCCCATCTGCTAAGCCTAGGTGGATAGAGTTACACGGTACTTGTGCTTATGGGAGGTAGTATGTATCCAGTAAAATAATCGAGGTGTGCCCAAGCTGGCACAGATATCACCATCATAAAAAGTTCTTTCGAAGTGGTTGTATTAAGCTAATATTATTTCCTTGGTGAAAGGATTTCTTTTTTTGGATAATTAGTTCCCTGTGTGTTGATACAATCTTTTTACTCCTGAAAAACAGTTCTTTTCTTTTCCTCCTCCTTTTCTCCTGGATCGTGCTATTCAAGGTGAACCTCGTTGCATTGGCTTCTGCTGAGGCTGCATGCAAGTGTGGCCCGACACTTCGCCGTACCCCGCACATAGGGGGAGCTTAGTTCACCGGACTGCCTTTTTTTTTTCCTTGATAACCGAGAAATCCCAGAGACCAGTGGCGCACGGTTCAAAGCTCGATGTATGATGCGCCCGCCCCTCTACTCTGCTCTGCTTAACTAACAGGCTTTTGCCTGCGGCATTTGTCTGTGGCAGGATTTGAAGCCGTGATGTGTGCCTAACCCACACATCACGCATTGCACTCTTACCGCTAGACTGAAGCCCTGGGAGCCTCTATGCAAGTGTTAAGAACCATACTTTATTCATTCATTAATTGTTAATGCATATCCATGCATATTGGAGAGTTTTAGCCTGCGATATAGCTTCCCTTGTCAAATTTCTGGATCGTAACTTTGAATCTAGTACCTCCAGAAGCAAAATCGATTTTTTGGCTAGTCTTCATTTGAAAAAAAAGAGGCAAAATACCTTAAATTACACCTAAACTTGGCTCAAATTATTAGTATCCTCCCCGAACTATTCCCAGTCTTAATTACCCCCCTCAATTTGGCCTTTTGAGAGCTTTTACCCCCCTAGACGCTGATGTAGCAAAAAGTGTGGGTGCACTCGCCTGCCACGTGGATTTTTCAGTATATGTGGCATTTTTTTAAAAAATAAAATATATTTTTACCTTTTTAAAAATATAACTTTTTTAGATAATTTTTTTCCAATATAATTTATAATAAAACTTGGATAGAACTACGTTATTTAGACTAAATATTTTTATTTTGCCAAAAATATTAAAGTTTTAGTTAAATATTTTTTTTCATTTGACCCGAAAATAAATATTCATACAATTGAAATAAATAGTCAAGTCATCTAAAAAGTTATACAATATACCTAGTTTGAAATTAATTATTTTGGCTATAATTTTTGTATAGCTCTAAATTACGGTGATCTAAAAATAATATTTTATCTAAAGAAGTAAAAATACATAGTTGAAATAAATAGTCATTGCATCAAAAAAGGAAATAAAAAAAGTGTACAATTGCAGTATAATGCAAGTGATTCGTTTTATTTCTTGCAATTGTACACTCTTTTTATTTCTTCTTTTGAAAATTACTATTTACTTCAACTGTGTATTTTACCTTTTTAGGTAAAATCTGTAAAAAAAAAATAAAAAATAAAATTTAGAGTACCGTAATTTAGAGTTATATAAAAAATTATAGCCAAAATAATTAATTTCAAACTAAATATTTTTTATAACTTTTTAGATCATTTGACTATTTATTTCAATTGTATAAATATTTATTTCCAGTTCAAATTCAAAAAAAAAAAGATTTAACTATTTTTTTTTATTTTTGGCAAAATAAAAATATTTAGCCTAAATAATGTAGTTCTATCCAAGTTATATTATAAATTGCATTCGAAAAATATTATCTAAAAAAGTTATATTCTTAAAAAGGTAAAAATATATTTTATTTTTCAAGAAAATGCCACATACAGAAAAATTCACGTGGCAGGTGAGTGCACCCACACTTTTTGCCACATCAGCGTCTAGGGGGGTAATGGCTCTAAAAAGGCCAATTTGAGGGGGGTAATTAAGACCGGGCATAGTTAGGGAGGATACTAATAATCTGAGCCAAGTTTAGGGGTGATTTAAGCTTCATATCCTTTTTCTTCTTTTCTAGACTTTGTGCAAAGTTGGATTTAGTGTTGTATTTAGCACTTGTAAACTTTAAACAGAGTAACCCTGCAGCTATAATCAGCAGATAGCAATGGAAAGGACATTATAGTGTTAGCATGTTTCTAGCTGGAATCTGATTGGAGTGAATGGATAAATTTGAATCAATATAGAATTGTCATTTTATCCTCATTGGATCTTGTGCTGATAGAATCTCCAAATATTTAATGATGATTGCTACTTTTAATTTGTGCAAGAAGTAGAAGTTCCATATGAATTCTGCAACCACAGAGGGGATTGTTTCTATCTCTGGGAGCTCATCTTACCTTACATTTTAACCAAAAAAAAATTTCAAGTAAAATCATTTCATACCAATATATCTTATTTCATTGACTAAAATAAGGGATGATAAAAGAAAATAAATCTACTCTCTTATCAAGGAAAAAAAGAGTGTACATACAAATATAAGAAGAAAATGTTTTTCACGTCATCATAGATGCAGGGAAAATTGAACGTAGTTTTATATATTGATTCATCACACAGGGACTGTCCAGTTATTCCCCCCTTCCCCAGTGGCCATCAAACCCTTCATGCCAGCATGGGCTGCTGTGGCTTTTTTAGGGCAAGCACCTCTTAACTTGTCATACGTTTAGATCTGTCATGTACTGTAGATACTTGATTTTGAATTTCTCTACCACAGGGAGGTTGAGGATTTTGCTAGGAGACTGAACTCTGTTTGGCCAGAAAGAATGCAGGAGATTTTGTCTTTGGGTCAAGAGAGGAGGCCTGTACCACTATCTGTGAATGGGAATGGGTCCCTAAAGAGATATACAGGTAGGATTTCTTTTATATATATAAAACAGGATATGGTTACTGTGTTATTCTGAACTAAGAAAAGTGCAAGTTTAATCAGTATCACACAGAATAATCTTTGCTGAAGTGAAGTGGAATGTACTTAAAAAATCATAATAGAGTAGAGCATGTCATGGAGACTTTTTATCTTTAAACAACAGAAACTAGCAGAGAGGAGGTTTCTGAGAAATTGTGTTAAACTATAGAAATTTCGTCATAAAAGAATATGAAAGTATGAAACTTGATTTACTTTTCCATTTCCGCGATAATATGAGGCATTAGGATAGCAAATTGAAAAGATGAAACTGGAACAAATACCCAGTAGTTTAAGAACTGGCTCCAGATTATGAGGTAAGATTTTGCTAAGTTTGCAGTTCTAATAGTAAACTAAATATTCCTTGCGTCAAACTCGCTTTTGTTAATGTTGACCAATTTCTGTTTTCACACAGCAATGTTTGCACTGGTTTGTCAGGGACTCATTAAACCATCTACTAGGATTACATGTTCTAGTTCAAAAGGCTAAAGCATAGACTTCTTGCTGCAGCTGGCTTCATCTAGCCATTGATTTTTTTTTTTTTTATGGCCCCTTAAAATTTCTTCCTCTATGCATAGAGGGGAGTATTCTATTTGTCGCCTTGTCATGTCACACTCACACCTGGGAGCTTAGTTCTATTACTTGTTAATCTGCTTCAAGGGCAGAGGAAATCTAGGGTGTATAGTTTTGTTGGCTATGTTCTGGTTGTGACAACCAAAATTAATGGTTATCAGATCACATTTTATCTCGAATGCAATAAAAAAGAAAACAACAGAAGAACGAAATAAATAAACATGATGTTACTTGGTAAAAGTAAGGTCCTCTCCTGAATAAAAGAACAAGAAACGTTTGGGGTGGTTGGAGCAGCTAACTAAGTAGAGCTTGCCTCCAATTTCTTGTTGGAGGATCCTCTGAAATAGCTGGCATGTTCTGGAAGCCTTTATTTGTCTCATGGGGTATCTGAATCTTTTTAGCAGGTTTGGATGGGAGATAATGGTTCAAATGGTGGATGATGAATATTTTGGATTCAGTCGAGCTTAACATGCCCGCTTTCTGTGTCTACTGTTGCCACTAAAGACGGTAACAATTCAGTGTTTATTGCTTGTAAAATTCTTTCAACTAGTCGAGCTGCCAAAAGTGATATCTAATCCTGGGGAAATGACCTGAATGGCTGAAGTTTAGGGGAATTTCGAGATACAAGGAAAGTCTGTTGTATGTGGGTGGTTTCATGGTAACCACCATTTCATTTGTCCTGCATTTCCAGATACAAGTTCCAATTTTGCAAAATTTTCCCAATCTTAGTTTCCTATTCTTTAATAATTTAGTTCAAATTAAGCTGTGTTAGTTTTTCACTCATTTTTTGTTTTGGTCTTTTCAATTTAATGTTTCTTGTGTCTTTTCCGCGGCATGAGGAATATAATATGAGCATTTTTGCCTTGAAATGGCTCAAGTGCTTGTGGGTTCTATGCTTCAATTCCGTATCAAAATGTCGTGTTACTGTGTATGTAAATTTTGTACCTTTGTTATTTCTTATTGATATTAAATTTAGTGGATCAAGTTTCCTCTTCTTGAGAAGGTGTTATCTTGTTTTTGGGTTTTTCCTGCAACTGTAATAGTGGCTGATCTGACTTGCGCTTTTCCTGATAAGCTGACCAGAAGTTTGCTCTTTGGGTAATTGTCGATTTGTGAGCTCTAATACGTGTCAATCTCAAACTAGTTGAATTAATTAATAGTATCTATTGGTTTTGGGCTTGTTTTGTATCCAAATGCAATAATTTTTTTAGGACAAAATATTAGGGTTTCTCTAACTATGGATGTTCTGAATCTCCTCTCTTTTCACACAAATTTTACTCTTGTCATGTACCGTACCTAATGTAAGCTTATCAAATGCAGTATCAATTACGATAAAATTTTAATTCTAACTATTTAGTGTCGCTTTCGTACTTCTGCTGTGCTATATTCTATGAAATCACCGACTTGGAAGCAAATATTCTCCATGTTATTTTAGGATCTACATTGTTCATTTTCTAAACCTTCCAGAGTTATAATTACTGACTGATATTCGAAGTGAATTGTTTGCATATCAATCTTAACTATCGAACTCTGCAACATATATGTCATGGATATGTTAAGCCCTAGAAGCTTAACATTCATTCTCTATATAACATTGCTGGTATCACCAACGTTCTATGGAATTTTATCTTTCTATCTAAATTGTTGATCAAAATCATGTTTATATTGCAGTAACTAACCTTTGTAACTCTACTGGCTTAATGAAAATATATAGTCATAATAATCTCCACGCTATTCCAAGCAAAACAATCATATAGTTACACCAGTGCCACCAGCTGCTTCTCCTATGAGAGGAAACCGAGTGACTGAGACGTTCTAGCCAGCTTAACTATGCTTGAAGAAAAAGCAAGGTGACAAACTGACGAGCCAATATATGAGAGCTGTTTGTATACGTGTGCGTGGGTGAAGCTGTTTGTATGTGCTAGACTAGTTTGGAGACAGACCCTAGAGTCTAAAGGTTTCAGGTTGTGCAGGACTAAAACAAAGTACTTGGAGTGAAAAGTCAAAGACGTAACACATGAGACGTATGCGAAAGTAAAGATTGATACACAAGTGATCTCCACCAAAGGGAGCTTCAAGTGTCTTGCGTTAATAATCCAGGATGGATGAAATTGAGACTCGTATTTGGTATCCTATGTGATAAGAATGTGCCGGCAAGACTTAAAGGTAAGTTTTAGGGCGGATATTATACCAACTATGTTCATGGGCCAGAGTGTTGGTTAGTCAAGAATTCTCATGTTTAGAAGATGAAAGTAGTAAAAATAAGGATACTATAGATGTGCATGTAAACTAGGCGAGATAAGATTAGGGACGAAGATATACGGTGCAAGGTGGGAGTGATCTCTATAGTGGACAAGATGAGTGAAATGAGGCTGAGATGGTTCAGACATGTGAAGAGGAGGAGCACAAATGGCCAGTGAGGAGGTGCGAGAGGTTGACAACGATAGGTCTAAGGAGAGGTAGAGGTAGTTGGAAAAAGAACTGGTGGGGAGAGATGATTAGAAGGGACATGGCACATCTTCAGTTCACCAAGGACATGAGCCTAGATAGGAGAGCATGTAGGTAGAGGATTAGGAGAAAATGATAGTAAGTAATCGAGTGATTTCTCTCTTTTCAGTGGGAAAGCGTAGTTCTAGTTTAGAGTACCTTATATGTTTCCTCTTCTCCTTACCAGTATTATTTATTATCATTATTATTATTATTGTTATTATTCTATTACTCTATTATTTATTCTTCAATTTTATTACTACTGCCGTTTATTTTGCTTTGGTAATCGTACATTTTACTATCAATACTTTTCTTTTCTTTAATATTTTTACCATAGCTTCTTTATTCTAATTCATTTATTTTTCAAACTTATATTGAAATTATTTTTCTTGAGCCCAGGGTCTATAAGAAATAACCTCTCTACCTCAGATAAGGTAAGGGTAAGGTCTGTATATCTCTCTATATTCTACCCCACTTGAGTTGTAAGGTCACGCCGGATATATATGTTATTGTTTAGTGAAAATTCTGGCTCCGTGATGGACAATCAACACATGCAATCCTGGGAAACCAAATGATATTAAGAAAAGACACGTACCTCTCAAATGCATGATCCGACGAGGTTCAAAACAGCGATTATGAAACTGTGGAACAACGTAACACTGACGTAAAATCAGTATCCGCTGAAAAACTTTGAACAAAATGAGTATATGTTGAAGGGCTTGGGCAGAAACAAGAAACCTAGTAAATTGAAGCACCAAAACACCATATCGATCTGCAACATTTACAAAAGTATGATGAATTCAGTGACACTTGACATTCAGATAGCTGGGATGGATGTTTGCAATTTCCATAATCATCTCTTTCGGATCTGTCTTTTAGTCAAATCTACTAAAGAGGCTTCTCATTTGGAAAACTAGTGGTCACAGTTATTAATTACCTCGCCTTTTTCTTTTCTACGCATAACGTAATTAATCACTTCTTTCTTTTTTTCCTGATAATTAAATACATTATTTTGATCTATTTTTGTTTCTTAGTGAATATATGGAACAGATAACTTCAAACAAATTTGCATTAATTGGTTTTAGTAATGACGTTAATTTATTTTAAAACATGACTCATATATACGTCTCTATAGAATATCTACTTTTATCTCTTTCTTATAGAAATATGCTCGAACTCTATAATTCAAGCTATCAAAGTTTTAGCTCAATAAATAGTACGTAATAATAAAAAAGGTTCAACACACATTGAGTAATTTAACAATCAATTTTTTTGAAGCTGCCTTAATTGCAACTTTCAAGTTCAGTAGTCAGTCACACAGTTCAACTAAGACAAAGTGTACCTACCACCACAATTACTGACAAGCAATTATTAATTAGTAAGAAGAGAAAAAGTTCAGTTAATGTCAACTAATGTCCGTTGTGTGAGGCACACCTCCCTTTACTACATTGTTTAAAATAGACAACAATGTAGTAGCTATAGCGTCATCGAGCTGGTAATTCAGCAATGTGGTTATCCTTAGCTCGACAGTTGCTTTCTGGGCAGTTAAAACAAGGCAGCTAACGTAATATGGAAGATTAGTTAATAGCAGTTTAACTCATTTTTGCATTGTAGTCAGATTGTATTTAACTTTCATTTTCTCATTTTACCGTCATCAATGAGTAACATTCCAGTTTTGATTTAGTTCTTGTATACTTGAGCCAATTGGCCATTGCTGCATTTTGAGTTAGCGCCATAACAAACAAAAATCAGCCTTTAATTAGGGAGAGGTAAATTTAGTCGAGCAGATCTGTATGTACATCAATGGAGAGGAGGGGCGAGGGTTGTCCAAATCAAATGTAGCAATAACAAAAAGAAAGACAAAAATGGCTGCTCTCTAATCTTTGGGATCATTTTATAAATTGATTTGTATTCATACATAGTCTGGTGAGCGGAAATAATTGACAAATAATACCAAAAAGAAACCCAAACTTATTACGGCAAAATTGTTAGGCGCAAAAGCCTGAGTCAAAAATGCAAGGATGGGACTACAAGCTATTTTTCACTAGAAACCCTATCTTTAACTCTCTCACAGAATACTGGTAAAAAGGAACCTCTGCTGCACTGGCAAGAAACTGCATAATCGGGTATGAGTAAGAATGTTGCCTTTTATCCTAAATCATGTTTTTTTTGCTTGGGAATGTACATTGTCTTAACACTCTTTTCGGGCTTTGGCCTATACTTGACCTTGATGTTTCCACTAGAAGATGAAGTAAGAACTTCATTTTTTGCCAGCTCAGTGTCAGCTATGGAAACAACCCCATGTTCCCCAGAATCTGATGCTGGGGCTGCTTCTGAACTGCTTCTTGGCACCTCCGGGCACCTTGAAGACTCAGTGTCAGGAGAAAGCACTAATCTGACATGATCTCCAGCAATGGCCTCCCTCCATCCTACATAGATTTTCAGATCAATCAGAATGAAGAAGAAGCAAACAATACTTGGAGCAGATATGCATGGCTGTGTTTGTGCATGCATGTAATAATAATATATAGAAACGTGAGAGCTAGTAAAACATACTCTGAGCAAGAAAAGCTTTTGCAGCGATACTTGAAAATCCCAAACCTTGATGTGCATTTCCATCTGGAATCTGACAATTCTTACGACTGCCAGAGCTGTCCACGGGACATGACTGCAAACAATTTTCATTTAATGATGTTCGATCATCAAACTTTGAAGACATGACACCCTCTTCTTCAGGATCTTGTCTTCCAACTGTATGCCTCACAGGCCTCCAAAGCTTGGCAGCTGCTCTATTTGACCCAATCCGAATAGCATCATGCTTAGCTGGCGTCTCTACAACATTGCATTTTTCACGAAGCTCTGTACTTCCAAAATCATCTCTTCCCTGCTGCTGACTGCTGCAATCTTTCACGGGAACAGATATAGAACCAATTATCACTTCAGATTTGCTCTGCTTCTGATCTATGTCCTCTTTCTGCACCTCCAGTATTGAAGTGTCATCACTTTCAACTCTAACTTTTCTTGTCCATATCATATTGCTATTAACAGGGGTACCACTGTCCTTGTGCTTCTGTATAGATTCAGCTTTCAATGCTTGATGATTTTGATTGTTATGGAAACCACCATTTCGCCCAGACCTTTGCGATTTTGGTGCTTGCAACTGGGAATTGGCCTGTCGACTATTGGCAGACACTGGTCGGGGTTCAAGATTATGAGCTTTAACTGAATCCAGGTGTTGGTGACAAAGATCATATTGGGATTCGACGCTCGTATCTACATTGCTGGAGAACTGAACCATTTCAAGAGAGGTGGAGACGCCCAGAGATACGTCAGGAATATTAGAATAGGAATCAGATGGCCGTGCAAGGCTAGAGACTTCTGCCAATGGAACCTCAAAACAATCAGCTGGTGCCTCCAGAATTCCTTTCTCCTCAATTGATTGCTCCTTTGCTTTCAGTTCCTTCTGTCGAAGCTTTTTCACCTTTTTCCTTTTCAATAGCTCAGCTTGCCTAGCATATCACATGAGAAATAATTGAAAGGAATTAAATAGATATACCCTCAAAGAAGCGACAAACCAAGATTCATTCAAATAAAAAGTGCCAAGAGTTTTAAAAAACTGTCAAGCTGACATGGTAAGTAAGTTCAACTGACTAAGTAATCTTTTTATTTGAAGTAGAATGGAACTTGCTCCCAATGTCAAAGTTGCTCCATCCCCTTAGGGGTGAATGCTTACAACAGCTGTCGCTGCCCTGTCTTTATCTACTTCCCAACAAATAATAAAGTAAGTGACTTCCAGGTGAAACGGACGAGTTATTTGCCATGTCTTTAAATGCAAATATCAAAATCTCCAAGCTCCACAGCACTGTAACAATGGCGCTCTTTACCTCCATATCCGTAAGTTTAGAAATTGACAAATATATAAAAATACAAAACTGTCTTCTACTTGTTGAGAAATCTGCTTCAAAAGATAAGGTTATAAACTGCAGGAGCACATCTTCAGAGCACATAAATGTTTTTATTCCAGAAATAGTTACGGCATTAGCATTAATAGATTACTCTAAACAATAATAAGAATTAAGAAATATGACCGTATGGAGAGATAGGAATAGGAGAGCTTTTTATGGAGTAGAGAAAGATCTTGCATTTTTTAGGAATAGCCTCTTTTCGCTTATTGTTTTTTGGTGCACCCACAAAATTCCCTTATGTATAGATGATTGGGTAGCATTTATAGAAAACCATGTCTTTTTGTAAGGTTTTCTATCTTTTGGTATACTTCTTGTATACGGGGAACTTTTGCCCTTTGTTTTAATGAAATTTATTACTTATCCAAAAAAGATGAGAAATATGACTTTATCATGTAGTAACTTGTCACTCAGAACATAGGAGCAATCATGATACACCATAACCTCAGTAGAATACATGAAAAAGGAAAAAAATAGGGAAGATGAGTTGATATGGTAAAAAGTGTCTCACTTTTTTTGAGCAGCTTCTTCCTCCTCAAAAAGCAACTTTTGGCATCTCAAAGCTTCAACATCTTTTTCAGCAACCCATGCTTTTACCTGAGCATAAATGAATACCAGTTACTATGAATGTTGGTTCGCTGGACAGAATCAGGTAAAGCATAACCAAAAGAGTGTCTTCTTCTAACCACACTTCCAAGAATAAAAATAAGAACTGAATCTAACAGTTTCATGCAAGTACAGATGACACCATTACGTATATAGATGTGAAAAAAGTATAGGTTCAACACATTAAGCCGGAAAGTTCTCCGGAAAAATAAAGAGATTCTACCAGTTTCTGTTCAAAAAGGAAGCTGGTGCAAGCAACCAGATTCTTCGCGTCAAAACCAATTTTGGAAGCTTCCCCATCGAAAACATATTTTTGCACCGAGTCAGCCGTGCCAGCACATAAGAATGTTCTCTCAGTAGCATCTTCAAGGATACTAAATAACTCCTGGGAAGTCGCTGGAGGCCTGAAAGGTTTAGCTTGGATGACTTCCTGCAAATTGATCCTATTTAGTGTCATTGGCTCTTATCTCACTTTTCTTTTGTTGTTGGTTCAATAATACTGAGTAGAAAATGGAAATAGAGAACTAACCAACAACTTTGAACCAGCCCTTACATAACCACGAGGAAGAGTCCAAAACCCAGGTTTGCCCAAAGCTGTTGCCAAGGCATGAACAAGTGAAGATCCAGCAATTTCCTAAAAGAAATATGGCAATTACAATCTAACACTCTATAAAGTATGGGAGAGGAGAAATGTTCAGACAAGTTTTTATCAGTAGCCCAAAAGAACTCCGCTAGTCATAAACAGCTTTGAAACGAAAATATTTCTAGCATAACTACCATTTGTATAAACTATATAGTTTGTTCTAATCAAAACTAAGCTAATACAATGAGCTTAAATGTGGAAATGCTCAATTACTACAGAAAATCATCGCTGCATAAAGGGAGACAGAAACTACGTCCAGTTTATGCAAACCCAGGGGAAACAAGCTGTAATTTCTCGTAGCCAAAGAGGAACACATGCAGGTGTCTATCTGGTCTCCTCAAGTTCACATCATCTACCATAACAGAAGAGGAGGATTTGTCTTGCTGCGCACCACGAATAGCCTAGATTATTACTCTATAATTTCTGTTACTATCCATAGGGGCATTTATTCTACCTTCAGTCAATTCCAAATTATCATCACATGTCTGTATCAAAATTGCAAGGGGAAGAACTCACTTTCAGTTCCATTTCATATATTTTTTCCACTTAAGAAAAACTCACTTTAAGTTCCAAGTCAAGAGAAAACATACATAAGACAGCAGATCATGGAATCAGGCAATTACCTTTAATGAAATATCTTGCAATGATACAACTTCCTTAACCTCGTCCGCTGGGAGCTGTATGCAGCAGTGATACAGACAACATAAATAACCATTATGGAACAAGGCGCACAAAGAATTAGGGAGTGAGGAAGAGAAGTTACCTTGTCCCAGAACGCTGCCAACAAATCCCTGTATTTGTGCGACTCCTACAAAATGTAAATAAAACATAAGATTCAACACATGCACACCTAACGCGCCCTATATTGACAAGTATATATGATATCAAGATTTGGTTACCTAATCAAAAAACAAGAACATTCACCACAATGGAAATGATACTGCAAATGACAGTAGATATGCCAGTGTTTTCAAAGGTGAAAAGAGTTTAAAAAACACCAACTTCCGCTGGGGCTCTGAGCGCAAAGCCCTAATTAACTATTTAAGCGTGCCCCTTAATGAAGAAGAGCACAAACGAAGAAAAAAATATAAAATATATGTACTGCAAGAAACAGTAACTATAAGCACAGATAACAATTATATGGTGTCTAAAGGTTGAAAGAACTGCAAGTAAATTATATGAATAAATATATTCATTGAGTTTACAAGTTATTTTGAATTTCTGAGTAGTGTAGAAAGATTTTTTTCTGAAGTGTCTCGCTAACATTGATTAAAATTCATAATCTAATAGCATATTGCTCACAATGTCTCCTTAACAATTAATAGATCATTTTTTTTTATAAACTATATTTAATGGTTAGTGTTGCTCTCATCAAGAGAGAACCATGGGTGCTAACGCCATAGTGCCTACACTGAAGCTGCTTAAGAAGCACCCATTATGTGCTTCACCTAGCTTAGAATTTATGCGAGCCTTTACAATAACTACATGTACACAAATGGTAAACCACCAAAACTTTTCCAGCATTAAAACACATCACAGTAAAAAGAAAAAGGCCTCTAAGTCTGAGATATACCTTATCAAGATTTAAGGATCTGCGGTGCACAAGTATATGTCTTCTGTGATTAATAGGTGAAAAAAATTCCCTGGAACATTTCTCACACTTCTGCATCTGAACTCTTGAAGGTGTCAAAAAAGGCCATCCAGTAATATCTGCAAAAAAGTAACAGAAGCTTATCAATATTCATGACTTAACCCATAATCCGGTATCTGTATGTGACCTGTTACAGTCTGGAGAATCTTCAAATAGTCCTTTTCAGGCTACTTATTGGCATCTGCAGCTAATGCATCAAACACTGTCCCTTAAAGCATTTTGGATGGCTAAACTCACATTCTATTCCAGCTTGAGGGATCCACATCTGTTGAAATATCTGTAAATTCCTTGATCCACTAATTTAACATGCATGAGAACCTAGTGAAATGTGTTACACTATATCACCAAGGAGCATGGTGGAATGGATGGGATCCCTTTCCCTCACACCCTTTACCAAAGGCTCGGGTTCGAGCCCTAGGAATGGAAAAATTCTAGTAGGGAGCTCTTTCCTATGCAGCTAGAATCCGGATTAGTCGGGCCAGTGTGCTTTGATACCAGATGGTTAACCAAACCAAAAAAAAAAAGAGGAAATGTTGCTATGAACACCAGGTTTTAAGTTCGGTACCTGGCTGATCTAAAGAATTAAGCCATTGAATCCATTGAACAGGACCTTCCCCCGTTCTTGGGAAAGAAAGCAGAGGTTCCTTTCCCATAGCTTGTCTAATGAAAGTATCAAGTGAATCGTTCACCTCGTCTGCTTTCATTGCATCTGAAGTACCACCTATGCGGAGTTTTGCAACTGGCATCTATCCACAACTAATAGATCATAAAAGGGAACTTCAGAAACTAAATTTGACATTTACAATGTTTTTTTGATAAGTTTGGCATATACAAATTAAAAAAATAACATATTCTTCAGCATGAGTTAGGTATATTTCTGCATGCACACTTACGTTGTGGTGGTGTGTACAAAATACGAAAAATCCTGAGGCAGGCAAAAAGAAAAAAGGGAGGACAAAAATCCTCTCAAAATATTTTAAATGATTTAAACAACGCATAACTTTGGCCTACGGCCAGGCAGAGTCATAAAATCACATAGCACACTTATCAATAGATGTTGATAATTAAACCAAATAACATAATTTACAGCAGAAACAATTTGAATGTCAAATGACTTGGCATTTCTGCAATATCAGGTTGTCCTGAGCCCAAACTGCTTATTATATTCTAAATTTAGAGACATGCAACTATTTGTTGAAGCCCATCTTAGATATTTTACTACTGTTCATTTGTGGATTTTCTAGGTGAAACTTGAAGATCTCAGTTGCATAAATATGTTTTAAATAGGTGCCAGGGATTATTCTACGGGAGCAAATCCTCTACCAATTTGCTATTCTGGAGGTAAAGGTCCCCTAAGCAATGTCATCTTCATTTCCAGAAAGTGAAAAGGTTAACTTCCCCAAGCCACCTCTGACTCAAAGATGCATAATTTCTTGGAGGTTCTGTGGATTGCCTTAATAGGCTACACTAAACAAACCCAAAATCCACATGGCAGCGCAAACCGCCCCTGGTAGTAGGCTTGCTTTCCTGGTTAGCTTTATTGATGTTCAAAGATTTAAAGTTGATTCATTCATTTCGCATTTTAATCTAGAAGTAATTTGATCAAATTATACTTCTCTTTCTTCTTCATCACGTGGGAAAAGACTTCTCAAAAGCAAAGAGTTTGTCAATATACAGACTACAGAGCAAGAAAAGCTACTCATAGATTCAATCCTACGTAGTATACGCATAGTTTGTCTGAAGCAATAGTCTATACTTGAGAACCTGCGAAAAGGCAACTAAAATGACAATCCGTGAGTACAACTAGTCATGCCTTTTGAACATCTAGACATTAGAATGCTTGTTGCTTTGACAGTAAAGTTTACACTGTACCTTCAATCAACTTGACATTCAGAGAACCTAGATTTGTGTATGTACTAAAGGTGACTGGAAGGAGAAGCGGAAAGAAAGAGGCAAACTCTGTAGAATTAGCAACTGTTACAAAAGGTAGTGTTTCTGTAGAAGAGAGTTTTTCCTAATAACGTCCCTAAATATCCTAAATTAAATCTCTGACAAGTCGAGTAGGTATATTGAGTCTAATCTCAACTAAATCCCATTGAAAACTCAAAGGTGTACCTGAAGCATTGGGACCTATCCTATCTATTTCAATTCAAGTTCCCATACGCTCCCAAAAGACAGATCAGAAGATGATGAAATCGTTATCATTTGCAAAGGCTATTGTAGGTCAGATTCCCTCTAAATGCCTGATGTGCCAGCTCTAATTGTTGTTCTCGAGTCTATATTTCCCTTGTAGATACAACAGGAAAGAGCCAAAACAAATTAATGTTATCCACATGTTTACTATATTCCAAAAGATCAGGCCAATGCAAATTCCATTTGAATTGGGAGCATTCTTTAAAAGTGCCTAGACCAATGAGTCACCTCCCCCCACCCACCACACCCCTAAAAAAAATCCGCATGCCAATTCAACTCCAATTTAGTAGCACTCATGTTTTTTCATCCATCCCCAAAGAATTGGCACGAAGACCGTTTCTTTATTTGGAAACTACATAATCTTTACATTCTCATTTTACACTTAGAAGGGTCCGGTAGATACAAAAACAAAATTGTATTCTGGTACTAAGAACACTTAGAGTATTCTGTTTAAAGTTTTCCCATTATTTGTAAAACAGTGTCTACAGTCAAATAACAGAAATTATTTGGGATGAGTGAGTAGTAAATGCATTGCAAGTGCTATGTTATCAAGAAGAGCTCAAGAACCAAGAATATAATTCATGTGACTCCAATGCCAATTAAAACAAAGAACAACGAAAAAAAGAGAGACAAAGCAACAAAACAACTAAACATACATATAAATCAGATCAAAGTAAAAGTACACAGATTGAAATGAAATAAAATTTTCGGCAGCTGATCCATGATGGGGACGTACATAAAACGTGTTAAAGAAGACAGAGGAAAGTTGGCATACCAGTGTGTGACGGTTTTGGAGAAGGATCCACAGAGAAAGATCAACTGAATTAAAAGGAAAAGAAAAGTATGTGAATATGTGTAAGTGTTTGTTTATATAGAATAGTTTCGATGAAGGTGTGTGTATGTATCGAGAAAGAAGGGACTGGTCGGCGAAATGTTCAGAAGAAGGGGGAGGGACACGAAGAAGAAAAGCAAGGAGAAAATTACGTGGAAAATACAAAAGAAAAGATAAGGCAGAAAATATAAATTCTTTTTTTCTTTTGTCCTTTAAAAATATTCTACTTTTTTTTTTTTTTTAATGTATACAGTATCATAATCTTTTTAACTTATGGTATGTCCATTAATACTTTTTTTAGGCAAAAAAATTATTTGTAAGAGTTTGGAGAATAAATATGGGTGTTTTTGTGGTTTGGTCCATTTTTTCCTAAAAATAAACTAAATTCATTGTTAATTTAATTTTATTACATATACCCCCCCACCCAATTGAACTAACATAATATCAGTATTTACTGATTTCTTTTCAAATTTTATGTGCACATTAGTGCAAGGGATAAAGATTTTGAATTATTACTATTCTTGTTGAAGTAAGTTGTTTATATTTTTATTCATTCACATCTGGCCTAAAGTTATTTCGAACAATTCTGCATGAATCGATAGAAAAAGATATATACTTAATAGCATGCCACATTTTAGCTCAGAATAAATATTATTTTCATTTTAAGATGGAAAATTTGATACACATAATTCAACTAAAAATAATCTTTTATATTTCAAAATTGTTTCGACCCAATTAGTATGAATCGATTAGAAAGACAAATTCCTAATGGCATGCCACATTTGACTCAAAATAAACATCATTTTCGTTCCAAAATAGGAAATTTGATTTCGCTTACACAACTCGACTAATAATAAAAATATTCTATATTTTCATTCTATTTACATACCTGCAAAGATCATAGTGAAAGCTAAAAGTTTAATATAGTTTATAATTTTGTTGATGTAAATCTAATCACCCAAATAAAAAATGATTTGATATGGTCCATTCCAAATAATCATCCATTAGAGAAAACAACCTTGGAATCGAGATTCTAAGATTCTAGCAGGTTCGTATGATGATTTCGGACTTGGGCGTATGTCCGAATCGGGTTTTGAAAGACCCGGGAACGTTTCGGCACCTAATGTGGAAGTTAGCATGTTGGAGGAATTTTATAAGTTTGGGTTGAAGTACATTTTAGTGTTATCGATGCCCGTTTGGGATTTCGAGTCTAGGAATAGCTATGTATGGTAATTCTGGTATTGGGAGCGCGATCGGAAGTGAATTCGGAGGTCCGTGGGTCATTTCGGAGTCATTTGGCTAAAGATAGAAATTTGAAGGTTTTTGAGATGTTTGTCCGAGAGTGGACTTTTGATATCGAGGTCAGATTCTGAGTCTGAAAGTTGGAGTAGGTCCGTAATGTCGAATATGACTTGTGTGCAAAATTTGAGGTCAATCGGATGTGATTTGGTAGGTTTCGGCATCGAATGTTGAAGTTTGATTTTCTCAAGTTATTCAGGTTTGATTTGGGGTGTGATTCGTGATTTTAGTATTGTTTGATATTATTTGAGGCCACGAGCGAGTTCGTAATGTATTTTGAGACTGGTTGGCTTGATTGGTTGGGGTACCGGGGGCCTCGGGTGGATTCTGGGTGGTTAACGGATCGAATTGGAATTTGGAAGAAAAGCTAAAGCTGCTACCTGCTGGTGTAACCGCACCTGCGAGACTTGGGCCGCAGGTGCGGAACTGCAGAAGCGACCCTTGTCTCGCAGAAGTGGAATTGGGCTAGCTGGGCAGGACTGCAGATACGGTCATTTTCGCCGCAGATGCGGGACCGCACCTGCGGAAAGAGAGACGTAGGTGCGAAAATGCTGGAGGCAGAGAGGTTATTTTAAATCCGGGGTTGAGTTCATTTCAACCTCATTTCTTCCATTGGAGCCAATTTTGGAGCAACTTTGAGGTGTCTTTTTCACCACCAAGTATGAGGTAAGTAATTTATGCTAGTTTTGAATAAAATACTTGGATTATACATGGATTAGAGCATGAAAATTAGTGAAAATTATGGGGTTTTGGTGAAAGACTTAGAAATTTATATTTTAGATTTTTTTACCATGATTTTGGACATGAAATTGAGAGTAAATTATATATTTGAGTTCGCGAGGTTATGGGTAAAGTTTATGATATTTTAAGCGTCAATACCACATAAGAGGAGGGGGGAGGGTGATTTGTGTGGTACCCAATTTTCGCTTAAGTTGTTTATGGAAGGACCTGGTCCTTCTAGGTGTTCCAATTACTATTGTTTGCGGAATAATAAATACAGAAAATAAAGGACACAGAGATTTTTACGTGAAAAATACCTGGTTCAAAAGGTGAAAAAACCACGACCTACTAGTCAGTAGGATTTTCCAAAACTTCCACTAAAATCACCGAGTCAAAACAACATTTACAAAACTCTTCGTAAACATAAAGATTAACTCTAATCCCGTTTTAGCACACAACCTCAACTGTTGCGATAACTTCAAGTTAGCTATAACTTGAACATTCTAGGTACCTAATATAATTACTTCTAAGAAAGCTGAAAGGTACAATTTTAAACCACCTATTACAATTGAACTAGAATAAAAGAGAGACACAATGTAACTGGTTCTTCTATCTCGTTCAAGTAGCTTCAGGAGTGCACACTCAAATCACACATAAATTGCTTGCAAAATCGCCTTGCTCTTTTGCCCTCAATTTAGTTTAACTTCTACGTATGTGCATTACCTGTAAAAGAGAACACTACTAACATTTAATAGGTTAGTAATCAGAGTTTGATTGGGACTCAATTGCTGCTCTTCTATCGTGGAAGAGTTCATAATGATCTCAAACTCTAACACTATCTTTATCCTAGATTGTGTTCTCTTCATATAAGGAGACTTTCTCCCCTTATCTAATATGCAACCTTTTCTATCAGTTCATGAGACATTACTGCTTGTTCAGTAGGAGTTATCTCCTTCACGTGCATCTCACATGCATAGATTGATCATGACTGTGCTTCACAAGATGGACCTGGTCCATGACTGAGTTCTTTTGTCATTCTTCAAAACTCCACATGTTTTTGGGCCAACAAATTTCCCTTTTTTGATGATGACAAACTCTGTGCTTTTTACTGATTTGGAACCTGTAAGAACTTAGCTTAACCATCAATACTAACTTTAAAAAATTCACTTATCATCAAGGACCAGGTTAATTAGGTTATAAATATCACTTATTTCAGAATGTTTAAAGTACAATGTCTTTTCCCCCTTTTGGCATCATTGAAAAGTTGCATACAAAGTGTGAATTCCAGATTTTTAACAAGTACTCATGGAAACTGGGGCAACTGCAAGTGCAATCATGGTGCAATCATCAGTAATCAAGAAAACATATTTAAACTATCAAAGACAGATTAATCATTGAACAATAGCAGGGCAGTAGTTATCATTGACAGAGATATGTTGCCACCAAAAATCCACAAAAAGAAATAAAAACATCCAAACTATGAGCAAAAACAAAAGATAGAAAAATCCCTAATCTGGTTCACTAAGGTACTAAACAAGTTCAGGAGACAAAAGCTAGGAGACTTAAGGCTTGGAGGAACTAGAGGGTTGGGTTGGAGTTTGGAGAAGATTCAGCATGTTCTGAAGAATTCCATCATTCTTCTCTTTTTCTTTGGAAATCTCAGTCTTGAGACCATCCCTCTCATATTCCACTTCAATCACATGAGCCTTGAGCCTAGCTATTTCAGCATCCTTGGCTGCACATTCCTGAACCAGAGCCCTAACTTTGCTGTTGATGGATGTCTTCTGGGATGAACCAGGTTCATTTGGGATGGAATTGACTGGATAGTCACAAGCAAGAAGAGTATTGATACCAAAGTGTTCCTTGCTCGAGGCCATTTCCCATTTCTTCAGAGGCACATTGAGCCTGTCCAGGACTGAGGTAAGAATGAAGCCATAGGGAGTAGCATGAACCTTGGAGCCATTTATAACCCTGTCTAGCAGCTTGATAATAAAGGCAGGCCAATTGATTTGCTTTCCTCTCTCCAGGCACTCCATAAGCACTAGATCCATGTAATTAGCAATGTGCCTTCTCTCCTGTCTGGGCAATAAACACTTGTTGACAAATTCAAACAAGACCTTGTGCTCAGGCCTCATTTCACTTTTCTGCACAGCCCTGGCTTCATTCACATATTCTGAATCACAAAACCTCCTGGTGATCTCAAGAGCAGTAGGGAGTGAGTCCAGGCATGGCCACCTTTGACTTGTATAGTCATCAAACTGTTAAGAGGGTATGTCTAGAATTTCTCCCAGTTTCTTTGCATCAAACTGCACTTGGACTCCTTTCACCAGGCAACTAACGATGCCTTCCTTAACCGCAGCATTTGCCATAAATTCAATTAGCTCATTTCTGGCTAGCCTACCATCCATCTGAAGGACCATGTTCTTCCATCCCTGAGCAGCTAAAACATCTACCAATCTCATCATTCCTGGTTCCACCAGGTCTTTCAGCAGTCTACCCTTTAAAATACTTCTTTTGCCAAACATGGCAAGCTTATCTTGTTCCTTCTTAGAATCATTTTCTTCTTCTTCTTCTCCACCCCAGTCATCATCATCAGAAATTTTTGATTGTTTGTTTTTCACTGCAGATCTTGTCCTCTTGGTTAGTGTAGGTTCAACAACCTCAGACACAGAAGAAGACTTCTTGGAGGAATTTTTGAGCTTTTTGGACTTGGGGTAGGAACCTCTACTGATGTACCCCTTTCTTGATGGACCAGTTCCATCTCCTCTTCCTCAATAGCCTCTGAGGATTCTGCAATCTTTCCCTTTCCTTTATCCATTTTCTTTTTCTTACTTTCAGCTAAAGCCCTTTATAACTCAGCTTCACTTTGTTTCACCCTGCTTCTTGTGGCTCTACCCTTTGGCAATGAAGAGGCAGTAGGAGTTGGGGATAATGCCTTTCTTTTCTTGCGAGGCTTAGGAACATTTGGGGCTTTTGTTGTGGAATTTCTACGTTTCTTTGGGTTATAGCTTGCCCCAACCTTTTTCAGCAGTTCTGCTAGGGTTTCTTCAGCAGATGAAACAGGTTCATCTCTTTGTGTGCTCAAATAAACCAACCCCTCAGCAGCTTCCCCAGAACCACTTTCCCCTGACTTCATGTCACTCTCTTCTACCCCTTTTTGTTCAACCCCACAGATAGCAGACACTACTCCTTTCCCCATTCCCCTCTTTTTACCACATTCACCCTGTCTCTCTTTTTCTTTTTCAAAATTCTTTTTACCTCCACTCCTTCGTTTCTCAGGCAATTCAACATCCCTAATGGGTCCAACCAGAACAAACCTAATCTTTAGGTTTTCAGTCACAAATGAACCTACCTTAGAAAGGGATTTTTGAGTCTTTTCATAATCAGAAGACCCATGTCCTTCCCCTTCAGTTGCGGATTGATAGGATTTAGAATCAAAACTGGAGTCTGAGTTTTGAGCTTGGCTTGCTTTCACTTGGCTTGCTTTCAACCTCTCATTTAATGCCTTCCTCAAAGCCCCAGATGCTACAGTCTTTCGAGCAAGCATTTTCATCCTTCGTAATCTAGGTTTTGGAGATGCACTGGGTGGAGTAGTTGAAGATGAATTTGAGGAATATGGTGGTGGAGGAGTTTTAGGATTGTCTTGTGGGTTAGACATGATCGTTGGTTTCTTGAGAGAATTTGGGAGTTAAAGTTTTGGAGAAGAAGGCAAGTGAGGGTGAAGAGGAATTTTTTGATGGTTTGGAATTATTAAGATGACAGGGGAGGTGATGTGTATTTAAAGAGAGATACATATTTAATAGGTAACGACAACTTTTTAACAATGGTCAATTTGAGTTCTAATTAACCTAAAATTTCATATTTGGAATGATCGGTTTATCTTTCCTAGATTTTAGGCAAAATTTTTGGTTTAGAGTTCTAGGCAAACGGAACTGGTTAATGCTAACAAATAGAATTTTTCTAGGAATTAAACAATTATAGGACTTCTGCTCATGATTGAATTATTAATCTTTCTAATTGTATAGAGTATAGAAAACATACCTTAGCTTTCATATAAACTCATACTGATGAACCAGGTTCTTCACATAGAGGTCTCTTGAACATGCCTCAAATGCCATAATAGAGAAAATTTTGTAAGAGATCAGTGAGTCATATAAACACATGTCATAGGAGTATACTAATTAAAGTATGAAGCTGCGTAAAAATTAATCTAGATATTTACACAAGTTCAGAGTTCCTAGCCAATTTATTTTTTTCAATTTTTTTTCATTGTGCATTCGAGGCTGGACCTATTAGGTGATATTAATCATCCCTAATTCCAACCTGTTCCTCTCAAAGTTTTCTTTACTCAGTGCTTTAGTGAAGATGTGAGCAATTTGTTTATCAGTAGTACAAAATTCCATGGAGATCAATCCTTTCTTATAGTTATCTCTCAAGAAGTGGTGTCTAACATCTATGTGCTTAGTCCTATTATGATGAACATAGTTCTTTGTCATACTTATAGCACTAGTGTTATCACATAATATAGGAATACAACCAACTTCAATGCCAAAATCTACCAGATGTTGTTTGATCCATAGCAATTGAGCACAACAAAAGGCAACAACAACACACTCAGCCTCAATAGTGGATAAGGCCATTGAATTTTACTTTTTAGTGGCCCATGATACAAGACATGATCCAAGAAAGTGATTCATACCTGAGGTATTTTTCCTATCCACAAGGAAATCTGCATAATCAGCATCAGCATATCCTACTAGATTGAAATTACTACATTTGGGATACCAAAGGCACAGATCAGCGATGCCTTTCAAATATCTTAGTATTCTCTTGACAACAGTCAAGTGAGACTCTTTTGGATTAGCCTGAAAGCGAGCACAAAGCCCTACACTGAAAACAATGTCAGGTCTGCTGGCAGTAAGATAAAAGAGTGAACCAATCATACCCCTATACAATTTCTAATCAACTGATGAACCAGGTTCATCAATGTCTAATTTAGTGGCAGTTGCAATGGGGGTGTCTATTTCCTTTGATTCATCCATTTTAAAATTTTTGATCAACTCTTTTGCATACTTCAGCTGATGGATCATGGTTCCATTTGGGCTTTGTTTGATCTGTAAGCCTAAGAAAAAGTTAAGCTCACCCATCATACTTATTTCAAACTCACTCCCCATTAATTTTGCAAAATCCTTACTTAGTTTATCAGTGGTGGCCCCAAAGATTATGTCATCAACATATATTTGTGAGCACGTCATTTTTGCCTCACATGAATTACTCCCAAAAAAATCAAACAAAAATTGTCTGTTTTTATTATGTGCAATTTGGTGAATTTTCGTGATATTTTATTGTTATTTGCATTTGTTTGTGCCTGTATATTTTATTTAAATTAATAAGAAAAGTACAAAAAATAAGTTACACTTGCATTTTAGGATTTAATTTTACAATTAGGATTAATTAAGCTAGTGTTTGTTTTACAAAAATGAAAAGAAATCACAAATATAATATACTTCGCATTTTAGTGTTTAAATGTCAAAATTGTGTGATTTTCTTTTAATTTAGTATTTAATTATTTGTGAGGATTACTACTTAGAGTTAATTAATATTTTTAGGATAATTTGGTCATAGGTTAAATTTAGGTTTGTATTTTGTTTTAATTAGAAAGAAAATTGAAAAGAAAAAGAAAATAAGAGGAAAATCGAATTTGGGCCAATTCCAATTCAATTCACCCAAGCCCAAACCAAACAAATACCAGCCCAAAACCAGCCCCAATCTGGTCCAGCCCCAATCTGGTCCAGCCCCGTTGCCGCAAAAATGACATCGTTTCAGGCCTTTTTAATCAGGACCATTGAAATAAATTGATTGAACGGTCCAAAGCCTTCACCCGTTACCTAACCCTGATACAACCCTGACCCGTTCCTAAAACCGACCCAGCCTTCCACTAAACCAAACGACTCCGTTTTCATCAAAGGATCGATCATGGTCGTTGGATTCTCATCATCCAATGGCCCAAATTAAAACGTTTATCTAATATACCCAAAAGACCCCCAAACCCCTTACCCCATTTCATTTCACCACCTCCATCTCTCGTCTCCTTCAGAGACCCCAGAATAACGCCGCCCTACACCGCCCTGTTCCGCCACCAAAAATTGCCTCACGACGGTTCTAGTGGACCAACTTGCCCTAGCTTAACACCATAGAACCCCCTCAACCTCCTCATTCCGAAACCCCGAACCATATCCCTCGAATCCCAGCCCAATGTCTCGAATATCCATTTGTAGGTCCAAACCCTAGCGCTGCCACAGTTTCTCCGATGGCGGCGCCACCTCTCCTCAACCCCATATTAACAACAAATGACTACCAAACCTCCCCCACCACGAATCCCCAACCCATGTCCCTCGAATCATCCCAGAACTCTTCGAATGTTAGATCGAAGAATCGACCTCAAACCCTAACTTACCCAAATCATCCCAAATTGACACCCCATGATCCCCTCACCTTCATCTACCTTAATCCTTAACCGATTTCCTTCGAATCCTAACAGAACCCCTCGAATATCAAATCATAAGTTGAATACTGAAAATGGGTCAAAGTCGAGATTCTGTGGACGATTCCAGCCTAAAATGATTTTAATCATTTGTTCTCTATGAGAACATTCGATTAATATCAAATTGGACCAAAAACCAAAGATTTGAAGAATCAGGGTCCCTTCTTCTTTTGATCCGAAGTATAATAGGTATTCTTTTTCTTTTCTTTTCTCTTTCTGACTAATTGGTATGTTTGGTTTTTCCTTTATTTTTGTTTTCTTCCATCCCGTATCTTTCTTTATTTTGCTGATCGAATTTCAATTAAAATTTGATCAGTCTTCTGGTATAGGTTGGTTTTGTGTGCTGATTGATTTCTTTGGATAGATTTTGTTTGATTTCTTTGGATAGATTTTGTTTGATTCGTTTTTAATAAATTAGGATGTTAGTTAATACTAGGATTGAAATTTTTATATCGCTTAATTCTTCCAGGCAGTTGAACTAAGGATTGATTTGAATCTAATTAATACTTGTTTGGATGTATATAAGCTTAATTCAGACATTCATTCACTTAAGATGGTAGGTAATCCGTAGGGATTTTAGAGGGACAATTTAGGAAGTGGGGAGGTCTGCTAACATCAAAGTGATTATTTAAAATAATTAATTAACAAATAAAAAAGGGTAGTGGAACTGACACTCTGTCTAGTGCCATTAAGGGTGTGAAATCAGAATAGCATGGGGTTTTAATTAAGAATTGGAAAAGTCAGTAAGACTGACAACCCCTTTTAATTAACAAATGAAAAGGGGGACTGGTGGGTTGGCTGAGTGCTTTTGTTTGTGGAAAACTAGAAAATAATAGAGGAGTAATAATAAAAAAGGGGTTAAGGGAAGGCATGTGAAAAAGGGGCACAGCTTGGAAAAAGAGCAGGGCATGGGTCAATGAAAAAAGGATTAGAGGATGCATGTGCTAAGGGAATATACAGGCTGAAAAGTGAAAGGTTTGAATAAAAAAGGGACTAGTTCTAGTCTTTAAATACAGGGGGAGATACACATTGAGGGGAGACCTGAGAGACCATAGGCAGAGATTGGGAGAAGAGAGTTTAGATATACACATAGAGAGAGCTAAAATACACTGGAAAAATACAGTAAACAAAAAAGCAAATGGCTAAAGCTTCTTCTGTTCCCCTGAATCCTATTTCCTTTTTCTTTGATTTCTAAAGTTTTTCAAGTCTTGAAACATTCTTTGACCCACCTGGGGTAAAAATGGACTGAACTTGGGTTTGTAGAAGTTCAGTTTGAAGTTGTGTTATTTGTTGCTCGATTGAAATTTTTCTGGGTTGCTCCACATCAACTTATGGTTTGAAAGTAGCCTTGCTGGAGCTGTTTTGTTGTTGCTGCTTTGTTCATATACTGAACCTCACTTCTTTGTTTTCCATCACTCCCAGGTATCCTCTTGAAACCATGGTGAAAGTGAAGCATGCCCGAGCTTAATGTAGAAATCTGTGAATTTGAATTGAAGTTCTTAAATGAGAATGTTGATTCTTACTGAAATTAGTTACTTAATTCTGTTGTCTTATGATTTACGACTTGATCTAGTCTGATTTGGATATTTCAATCCGGGGTGTGTATTTGATTTGTTTGTTAGGATGTTTACACTTAGCTTAGCACGCTAGACTCTTCATGTTGTTAGTTTAGTGAAGATGAGTTCATTTTCTATTGTTCATTTCAGTTGTATCCCTGCCTAAATTAGCATGCGATACACGAGTCTATACTTGTCTCTCGTTTTTGTCTTACTGATGGGTGAGCACCTTTAATGTTGAAAGTATTTTTGGGGGTTTAAGCTTGGTTTTGGTTTTAAACCTTTTTATTTCGATCAACCCCTTTCATTATATGTTCTTTAGGTAAATTCAGATATCTTGTGATAAGGTTTGAATGTGTTAGAATTGGCATAAATCAAAATGTAAAAGAAAGCATGATTAGAAATTTGTTCTAGGGTTGAATGCTGTTGCCTGAGAAACCATGTGTTATTTGCCTTCAATTTTATATGGCTTTACAAACTGGGAACCAAGTTAATGGTAAAAAATCAGATTTAATTGCTAATCCCCTGCATATTTGCGTGTATTTTGGTCAATGGTATTCGGATTCACGCGTTTGTTGACCAGCAATTTTGGGCTCAAAGTCGGGGCCCAAGGGTGGATTCTTTTAAATTCAATGCCTTTATAAATCGGTTTGGATTTAGTTATCTTTTAAATTTAATTAATCAATAGAACTGGGATTTTACTGAATAGTTAGAAAGTTCCATAAACCATCCTTGAATTAATTAATTGGGCTTTCAAATAGCGAAGGCGAGCCATATTAGACAACGCAAATAATTATGGCCCTCATAAATTAGTATAGAAACCTTTAAGTAGAGTATTTTGAGGCACACCATACCAAATAAAGATGATAATTGCATGGCCCTCTTTAATTATATTTTTTAAAATATTTATAACTTGAGGCGTGCCATCTAGCTAATTTTCATAGCCTCTCGCAAAGTTAACAACGCGTTAGTTGCTTTAGGCGCGTTCTTTAATAACTTTACCTTCCTAAACTCGGGTGTGAATTTCATGTGATCCAAATCCAAATCCCAAAATGTTGAATAAGATGTGTTCGGGATTGCGGGTGCATTTCATGTAACACGATCCAAAGACATGTTTTAAGCTACGTTCAACATTCTTTAAAAATTAATTAAAAGCGGTAAATAATTTAAATTTGCACATAGGTTCAAACTGTATTATAATCAGATAATTAGGCCGAATATGATAGTTGAGCGACCGTGCTAGAACCACAGAGCTCGGGAGTGCCTAACACCTTCTCCCGGGTTAACAGAATTTCTTACCCGAATTTCTGATTCGCAGATTATAATAATAGAGTCATTCTTTCCTCGATTCGGGATTTAAATCGGTGGCTTGGGACACCATAAATCCCTCAAGTGGCGAATCTGAATTTGTTAATAAATGAATCCCGTTTCGATTGTCCTTTAATTGGAAAAACTCCCCTTTATTATACCCTTTCCGGGGCGTAGTAAGGAAAAAGGAGGTGTGACAGCTTTGGCGACTCTGCTGGAGATGGTAACCCTGAACCAGTGGTTCAGGGTTAGAATTTGAGCTTGGAATAATTGTTATTTTGACTTTATTTATTATCTGATTTTTGTTACGTGTTTGGGCCTAATGTGCTAAATGTTGCTTTTCACCACCTTGATAATTTTTGAACTGTGCATATAAATTGTCTTCTCACGCACCCCCTCTGAGTCTTCTTGAAATTAAAATTAGGCATTTGCTTGACATAGCCCGCTTTCTTTGAGATAGCAGAGGTGCTTGTCACCCGGTGAAGGATTTTAGCCACACCTGTTTTAGGCGGGGAGCACCACCAGTTAAGCCAGAAAGCAATGCTACCGGTACACTGACCCTCCTCGGCTCGAGTTGTCCGCTCGAGTAAGCCAGTCTAGATACTTTCTCCAATAAGACTTTAACCTAGAATAACAAAGCCTCATGCCGGATCCCTAGTAGGAACGTTTGTCTGCATCATGTGCATTTGACTTTGGAGACTCAACACAGGGGTTGGGTTTGTTTAGGACAGGTGTACCTAAAATAAAAGAGACCATCCTGTTGCATCCTACTCGCTACTTGTGCATTCATTTGTTTCGGATTTGCATGTTGGACCGGCTTATAAGGAAAATTTAGGAGAATAGCAGTATGAGGGTAAAAAGAGTTAATCGCGTGTTTTGAAAAAAAAAGTGTCCAAATAGTGTCGAAACTCTGCCCAATTTTTTGAGAAAAATGAGATTTTTTTTTTGTTTTCAAAAATAGTTTATTTGTTTTCCGATAAAAAAAAATCCTATTTTCAGAAATAGCTTGTTTTATTTTCCAATAAAAAAAAAGAAAAAAAAAGTAAAAGAAAAATATTTTGTTTTAATTACCGACGGAAAAAAGGGGTTGTGCCTTGCTTTCAAGAGTAGTTTGTTTTATTAGGCAGAACTACGTAAGTTTGATTCTCACCGGATGTGGGATACGTAGGCAATCCATATCGGGTTCAACTATTTGAAAAAATTAAAAGAAAAAAAAAAGAGAATTTCTTTTTAGGAAAAAATAAATATCGTTGTTTTGCCATGAGAAAAGGTGATGTCATTCTTGTCCAAAATAGCCGAATGTCCCCAAAAGGATGCCGGAAGGCCGTTTTTGCAAGAACAACCGCCTTTGGTGATTTCTCAAAATTTTTGACCGGTTAGCAAACACAGCCTTTAAATCTTCTTCGAAGTGCTGAAAGGCCGTATTGGCAAGACCATATATTTTATGAAATTTTTGAGAAAACAGTGATGATTTTCTGTTAGTCTATTTTTAGGCTATATCGTCGTTTTGATGTTAAAGTCTTTTGGAGTCCGTTAATATTGTAATAAAATGTGTCGTAATAAACACATATTTTCTTTTATGGAAAACTTGAAAAAAAAAATCCATTTTTTTAATTATTGGTCATTTGGCACTTATGCCAGAACTACGCACGGTTTGATTTATGCGGGGGCATGATACGTAGGCAATCCACATAAGATTCGACCATAGCTATATATATATATATAAATAAAAAAAATAAAAGTGAAAAATGTTGATAATAATAAGGACTGACTGAGTCCATTCTAACATGTTTTGAATTGTGAAGAAAGTTGAGGTAGTTGGTTTGTGGTTCTTAAGGTAACTCACGCATACAATACAAGGTCAAATATCAAGGCAGTCATGGCTGTCAAAGGGTTGAGCGCAGGTGTTACTGATTCGTCTAAGGGAACTGTTGAATTAGAATCTGAGTTGAAAGAAGAGGTTTTGAGGTTGAAAAGACGAATGGCCGAAATATACCAATCTTGGATTAGTGGGTGTCCTCCACCATCAGTCCCCGATGCCCAACACTATGCTCCAGAACTAATTTTCAAAATCTCGGGCCCGTACTCTCACGCTCCTCATTTTGAGCCTCCCGGTGAGACTACAAAGCTTGCTAAGACAATGGAGCAAGATAAGATACCCATAAAATTGAAAGGGTTTGAGATGCCAAAGTTTAATTTGTACGATAGGTGTGGAGATCCGGTAGCCCACTTGAAGTTTCATTGTAGTGAAATAAGAAGTGTTGGAGATAAAGATGACTCGTTGATGGCATATTTCAGCAAGAGCTTGACTGGGGCAGCTTTGGATTGGTATAATCGTCAAGATGTTGGTAAGTGGCATACATGGGATGACATGGCTCAAGATTTTGTACGACACTTTCAGAACAATACAGACATTGTCCCAGACCACTCTTCCCTATCTTAGAAGAACATAAGCCCAAGGAAAGTTTTAGAGACTTTTGGCTCAGATGGAACCAACAAGTTGCTCAGGACAATCCTCCCATTGATAGAAAAGATGTTGCTAAGCCCCGCCCCCAACAAGATCCAGTGGGCATTCTTGCTAAATGCTTTCAGCCTCAATATTGACCCTGCAAATATCCTTGTCATCCTCCTCACTGCTACTCATCTCCACAGAACCCCCAAAATCGTACATCACTCTCCTGATACCCTATCCACAATGCACCGCCATACGCTCCACATCTACAAGGCCCGCAATGGCCCGCACCACGTCCACAAATGTCTTACCTACCACCACAAGCCCACCGAAACCCTCCTGGATCAAGTTTTAGGCCCAATCAAGCATTTAAGAATGAGAGATTGCAGAGAAAGAAAACATTTACTCCATTGGGAGAGTCATATGCCAGTTTGTTCTGGAGGCTAAGGGAATTGGGCATGTTGAAGCCGATTCAGATGAAAATGCCAAACCCTCTTCCAAAGAAGATTGATTTTTCTCAAAGTTGCGCCTATTGCTCATACGCACCGGGGCATGACATAGAGAAGTGTTGGCAACTGAAAGAAGCAGTCTAGAAGCTTATTGACGCAGGTGCCATTACTGTGCAAAATCCAAATGCAGTAGATACTAGCCAAATCCCATTGCCTATTCACAATGAGACGCATATGGAGGACATGATTTGTGTGGAAAAGGAATATAAGAACTATTCTGAGATTCTTGGAGGGCCACCAGCCGCAAAGCTTTCAGCACTATCACTCTTGGTTCCGGAAGTTGATCATAAGAATGAGCCTGCTAAAGGGACCTAAAAGCAAGTTGCTAAGGATAATGAGATGAATACTTGTGAAGGTTCTAGAAATGTTAATGTTGAACTCAGTGGCTAAGACGCAGAGCTTGGTAATTGGAAAGACGCTCCATTTCTTAGTCAGCCGGAGAGGAGTTTTGGTGGCTATTTTGTTGTCATTTCTGTTGTCTGGGTTATTTCAGGGTTGTAATCCGGATATTGTCTCGTAACTCAAACCCTTCTATCCTTTTATTTTGTCTAGTTCCTTTGATCGTAGTATCTCATTTAGTGTTGTCTAGGTTTGTTCTAAAGATTGTAACCCAGTTTATTGTGCTTGTTTTGTTATACAAACTCTTTCCCCGTCTGTCTAATGTAATTCTCTGTCTTCCGTTATTTCTAGTCATTTTCTTTGATTTAAGTCTTTCCTCTTTATAATTTTGTTCCTCTCGACTCTAGTGACATGACATACACGCATAGTTCTAGGCCTAAATCTTAAAAGTTAATCATGAAGCAATTGGGAGATGATCGGGGCACTTGAGGGAAATAAGAACATTTTAAGATCATTTGAAGCCCGAACCATGTGGAACTGGGGAATATAAAACATAAAGAAACCGTAAAAGACAAGCTTGCCCAAATTGGCAAGGGTCGTTCGTGATAATGAGAGGGAGAATGTTGTCCAATGGTGTTGTGTATTTAACAGTTGAAAAAGCAAATGTGTGAATATACCTATCAAGTCTGGCACATTGAGAAGATGCTACAAATGTCTGTTTAATCACGTTGTTTGGGCTTGGCATATTTTTAAGATTGGAATGACGAGGACATTTTGTTCTGCTATCTAAATACTTTATCCTTCGTTGCCCTTTTTGAGCCTTACTGGTTTTGTTTCATACACCTCTTTCGGAATCAGTAGCAAAGATTAAAAACACAGGCATGAAAGATAAGGGCAAAGAGAAAGATAAGGGAAAAGAAAAAGATGAGGAAAAAGAAAAAATGAGGAAAAAAAAAGATAAGAAAAAGAAAAAAAGAAAACAACAAAACAACAAAAGAAAAAAGAGAAAAAGAAAAAGGGGATGAGAAAAGAAAAAGGAAAAGAAAAAGAAATAAGTGAAAAGGAAAACCATAACAACAAGGAATGGTATGAACTACGTTCGACTTGATTCCGAAAGGATACGTAGATAGTCTCTCTATGAGGTTCAGTCACACCAAAATAAAAATCCAAGAGTCCCCAAGAAAGAAACTGGGGCAGAAGTTGTGGTTGTTGTGAAAAATCTGATTCCGAAGGTTGTAATTTTGAACTCATGTTGAATTGTTTGAGCCTTTGACACCCTTTATTTCTAACCCTATCCCAAAGCCCACATTACAGTCCAAAGAAAGACCTTCTGATCAATCTTCAAGAGAGTCCAAGTCAAGCGAGTAAAGGTGAATCACTTCAGGGGCAACACTTCGGTCCAAACAAGGGAAATGAAAAATGAGAGAGTTTTACTGGTGAAAGCCTTACGAGCACCGTAAGGAGACGGGAGCTAAAATAAATGAGAGAGTCTTATAGGTGAAAACCCTCACAGGCACCTTGAGGCGACTGTAAGTTGAGAGAAAGACCAAAACGAGAGAGGCTTGATAGTAAAAACCCTTCGGAGATTGTGAAAGATGATTAACGACGGAGAATCAAAGCCCAGTTTCACGGTTTAACGGTACCATAAGAGCTGAATATCAGAATTGCTCGACAGAATAGGACACATGTGCATGTTATGGCCATTAGAGTTGGTATCCACGTCTGATAGGTTTCTATTTTATAGTCTTTCCTGTAAGGAATCATCCCTTTCCTTTGTCCTTTATTCTATTTCTTTTTCTTGTTCACTCCTTCTTCCTGAGTCTGTCTGGTCAGAGCAAGTGAGAAATGACTTCAAAATTTGCCATCAGCTTTCCAATTGCACAAGACAAGATCTGTGCTAGTACATCAAGGCGTCATAAGTCAGGAAAGAACAACTAGGGCACTGAGCTGGTAATGATCAACATACTTTGCGATCACTGTAAAATACAAAGGTTTGGTCCATATCAGTCCATGGAGAATGAGACAGATGGAGGATGTTTGGGTGAATGGATCAAATGTATATTCTGTAATGAGATTGACAAAAAGGGTGGACCCATGACAAGAAAGACACCTCAAGCAGGAATCAAAGGTTACAGACCTCAAGGCCAAGGCCGATGGACAAGTCAAGAAAGAGCAACGTATACACAGAGTGGGAAAAATGGACGTGATTCGGGATTAATGTGAGACACAAAGGTCAGTTCATGAGCAATGCAGCAAACAGAGTATATTAGGTCCAAACAAAGAAACGACATTTCAGTAATACGGATGACAGAGAAAGTGGTTGATCAACAAGCAAGATCTTCGAATGGAAGTTAGTTATCATGGGAAATGAAGGAGAAATCGCCCTTAAAGTTCAAGACAGTCGGGTGAAGCAGAGCGTGGAAATGAGGAAATCATCCCCAGCAAGAGTATCACAACCGACCACCACTTTCAAAACTGACAAATCTTTCTTTGTATGTAATAGGAGCAAAGCTAGTCTGGCTATTGTACATTAAATAATCTTAGTCTGATGAATTTTTCTCCTAAGATAGAAAATCTTAGTCTGATGAATCTTTCTCTTAAGATCACACAAAAATGGACCTAGTCTGATGAATTATCTCCTAGGATCAAAATCTTAGTTTGATGAATTTTTCTCCTAAGATAGGAAATCTTAGTCTGACGAATCTTTCCAAAGATAACAGAAGTGGGGAAGGCAACAATTGGAAAGTTTAAGATAAGATAACAAGAAGTGGGAAGTAACAGTTGGAAATAAGACAACAAAAGGGGAAGGAAACAATTGGAAAGTTTCAGATAAGATAACAAGAAGTGGGAAGTAACAGTTGGAAATAAGACAACAAAAGGGAAGGCAACAATTGGAAAGTTTCAGATAAGATAACAAGAAGTGGGAAGTAACAGTTGGAAATAAGACAACAAAAAGGGAAGGCAAGAGTTGGAAGGTTTCAGATAAGATGACAAGAAGGGGGAAGCAACAATTGGAAGGTTTCAAGTAAGATAACAAAAATGGACTTAGTCTGATAAATTTTTCTCGTAAGATAGAAAACCTTAGTCTGATGAATCTTTCTCCTAAGATCACACAAAAATGGACCTAGTCTGATGAATTATCTCTTAGAATCAAAATCTTAGTCTGATGAATTTTTCTCCTAAGATAGAAAACCTTAGTCTGACAAATCTTTCTCCTAAGATCACACAAAAATGGACCTAGTCTGATGAATTATCTCCTAGGATCAAAATCTTAGTCTGATGAATTATTCTCCTAAGATAGAAAATCTTAGTCTGACGAATCTTTCTCCTAAGATCACACAAAAATGGACCTAGTCTGATAAATTATCTCCTAGGATTAAAATCTTAGTCTGATGTATTTTTCTCCTAAGATAGAAAATCTTAGTCTGACGAATCTTTCTCCTAAGATAACAGAAGTGGGGAAGCAACAGTTGGAAAGTTTCAAATAAGATAACAAAAGGAGAAGACAACAAGTAGATAAGATAACAAAAGGTGGGAAGAAACAGTTGGAAGGTTTCAAATAAGACAACAAAAGGGGAAGGCAACGATTGGAAAGTTTCAGGTAAGATGACAAGAAGGAAAACAACAATTGGAAAGTTTCAAGTAGGGCAACAAAAATGGACCTAGTCTGATGAATTTTTCTCCTAAGATAGAAAATCTTAGTCTGATGAATCTTTCTCCTAAGGTAAGGATAAAAATCTTAGTCTGATGAATTTTTCTCCTAAGATAGAAAATCTTAGTCTGATGAATCTTTCTCCTAAGATCACACAAAAATGGACCTATTCTGATGAATTAACTCCTAGGATCAAAATCTTAGTCCGATAAATTTTTCTCCTAAGATAGGAAATCTTAGTCTGATGAATCTTTCTCCTAAGATAATGATAATAGGTGAATTTAACTATAATCAGGCCTTAAATAACCACCTTCTTGTATAGTTTTGATGATAAAAGTGATAACAAAATGCTCTTATTAGTGCTTTTCATGATTTGCAGGTGATATATGACCAGGGAAGGCTAGGGAGTACTTTTGGAGTCAAAAAAATGAAGAAAAAGAGGGCAAATGTGAAATTCCCCAAGTAAACCACGCAAAACAGGCCTGAAGATTCAGAGAACTGAGTTCACTGCGGTTCCACCGCAACCGCGGCAGAACCGCGGTGAAGACTGCTCGCGGACAGACTAAGATTCAGAGAGTGCATTTGGCCGCGGTTCTACCGCGACTGCGGCAGAACCGCGGCAGGAGCGAGAAACTTCAGGGACCAAAGTGTAAAACACGGGATTTTTAGACCTAATCCCTATTTTAAACACTAGACTTCGCCCAAGAGAGGCATGTATTGTATTTTAGAGTATCTTGGCAAGGAAAACTATTGTGAGAGAATACCCAAAACATATTTCTTCTTTTCTTTGAT
>MDKF010355137.1:0-51152 GCA_026770625.1 Nicotiana glauca
CTCCCCTATTCCTTTATTATTTCCGCATTTTAGAACATTAGTATTACTGAGGATGTTATCTTAGAGGCTCTAGACTCATGACCCCAGGTCTTTGGGAGATATTGGCTAAGTCAGTGATTCATATACTGTCTCTATCTAGATTATTGGTTAATAGACTTGTCAAATGGTAATTTAATGCTATAAATTGGAAATGGGTGGTGTGATTGAGTTGTGAGTGTTAATTGGTCTGGCTTGACTAGCAATTGTGTTGGGTACCATCATGACCGGGATTGGGGTCGTTACAAGTTGGTATCAGAGCCAATGCATTACAATATGCTAAGGGAACAATACTCAATCGAAAACAATCGAAAAATATCAAAAATCTCGAAACTAGCAAAACTCGAGCCCTGGGCCCACTTCTCGAAAAATTACGAAATTCACATTACCGGACTCCTCGTCTCGCCACGAGTCTACCCATATCAAATTCATCAAAATCGGAGTCCATTTGACCCCTCAAATTCCAAGTTTACTCTTTCTTAGGTTTCAAGCCCTAACCTCCATTTTTACCCCTTAAATCCTTGGATTTTCAGTGTTTAAATCCTTGTTTTTACACCATAACAACATCATTCGAGTCTATAAATTCATACCTGATGGAATCCCCTTCAAATCCTCTCCAAATCGCCCAAAATCGCCTCTTCCCAAAGTCTAAAATGTTTTCTTCTTTTCCAAGTTCGTGAACACTGTTTCATTAAAACCCTTCAGCAATTTTTACTTCTGCGGTCCCGTAACCGCTTATGCGGGACCGCTTCTGCATGCATATGACCGCTTAAGTGGTTTTTATTAAATCCTTGGCCTTCCGCTTTTGCGCCCAACCATCCGCTTTTGCGGATTTCACCATTCCGCTAATGCGGCCTCATTTTCGTCTATGCGGACCCGCTGAAGCGATACCCCGTCCGCTTTTGCGGAATTACCCCGGTCCCTCATGGACTACTTATGCGATCTCTTAGCCGCATCTGAGGAACCGCTTCTGCGGCTCCTTTTCCGCAGATGCGGAAATACCAGAAGCTAGGTGCACCAGACCTGCAACAAACATCAAGATTCTCCGTTTAACCACCCGAAATCACTCCGAGGCCCCGGGGACCTCAACCAATAGCACCAACACACCCCAAGACCTTATTCGAACTTGTTCCAATCATCAAAACACTATCGTTAACATCAAAATCATCAAATTTCACCAAATCAAAGCCTAAGTTCTTCAAGAACTTCCGAAATGCATTTTCGATCAAAAATCCAACCAAACGATGTACGAATGACCTAAAAATTTACAGACATATCCAAAATCACCTAACGAAGCTAATGCAATTCTCGTAATTCCATTCTGACCCTCGGATCAAAATTTCGCCTATCAACCGAATTCATCAAAATTCCAACTTCGCCAATTCAAGCCTAATTCTACACCGGACCTCCAAATTCAATTCTGATCGCACTCCTAAGTCAAAAATCATCCCCCAAAGCTAACCAAATTACCAAAATTCACATCCGAGCCTTCTAACTATATAGTCAACTTCCGGTTGACTTTTCCAAAACAAGCTTCCTTCTAAGAGGCTAAGTGCCTCATTTCCAACTAAAACCAACTCAATTCTATCCAATTCATTCAAATACTGATATTGAAGCATAGAATAACTTAATATGGGGAAAACGGGGTGGTAAATCACGTGACAACGGGCCGGGTCGTCACATTTTTGATAGCTGCTTATGTCCTCCAGTAGAGGATCAGCTGTGTATGTTGTCAGCTTGTCATATTCTGCAGTAGTCAATTTTATGTTGGCTTCAAGTGGTGTGGATGTTGGCTTTGTACCACTTAGTCCCACATCTGACACTAATTCTAAGGCTTGCTTCATTTGATTAAGAATTATCCCTTTATGTGATCTGAGCATTTCAATTCCCAGGAAATATTTGAGCTCACCTACATCCTTTACCTTGAAGTTATTGTGCGGAGTTTGTTTTGCCTCATCAATTAGATCCTCGCTACTACCAACAATAAGTATATCATCCATATAGATTAGGATGATCAATATACATTATTTTTTCTACTTAGTGAATAGTAAATAGTCATGTGGGCTTTGACAATATCCAGCTTCCAATAGAACAGTAGTAAGTTTGATGTTCCATTTCCTTGATGCTTGCTTGAGCCATATAGGGATTTCAGCAGTTTACAAACCCTATACTCCCCATGTCTATAGAATCCCTGTGGTAAGTCCATATAAACTTCTTCATATAAGTCTCCTTGAAGAAAAGTATTATTGACATCCCATTTGATACAAGAATCGGTTCTTTGAAGTCGTTATATTGATTACTGTCCTGACAATTACCATTTTTGCCACTGGATAAAAATCTCATGGTAGTCTAATCCTTCGAACTGTGTGTATCCTTTAGCCACCAGTCTATCTTTATACTTGTTTATCTCCCCATTGGTCTTATATTTATTTTGTACGCCCATTTGGAGCCTATGGCTTTCTTCCCAACAGACAGTGACACCAGCTCCCAAGTCTTGTTGCCTTCCAATGCATCCATCTCTTGTTGCATTGTTTGGATCCAGTTAGGACCTGTGGAAGCCTCCTTAAAAGATTTAGGCTCATTTGGTACAGAGAAAGAACCCAAGTAAGCCTGGTAGCTGGAATTGAGGTGAGAATATGTAATTTCCTGTGAGATAGGATAGGTACAATGTGCTCTTGGATTTACAGTAGTAACATAGTCACCGAGCTATATTGGTAGTCTGCCCACTATAATTGGTCAGGTATTTGTGGCCTCTTATGCATGAATGTCTTGATGTGATTCTACTTTTTGTTCATGTTGTTGAATGGTAGTGTGCTCAGGTTGTGAGTGCATTCTGATCAGATGAAGCTTCTAGAAGATCCTCATCTGACCGCACTTGCTCTACCTTGTCTTCTATGACTAGTGTTGCATCATAAGGCTCCTCTGAATTAGCAATCGAGTCATTTGTGTCCAGTATTGTTGTTGGAGGTGCAGCAGGTGTGACTTCTATATGTGTTAATTCTTGTGCTACATGTTTCTTAGCAGGAGGTTTTTCTGCATATGTTGAGTCTATCCCTCCATTTACTAATTCTCTGAATAGAAAAATATCTGGTGCTTCCTTCTGTACTGCAGTTCTGAAAGGAAATATGGACTCCCTGAATTGTACATTCCTACTAACAAAAAATTGGTGATCATCAAGGTCTTAAAGTTTGTATCCTTTTTGTGTTTCAGAATATCCCACAAACATTGTCTTCCTTGATTTAGCTGCAAATTTGTCACCTTTAGGCCGCCTACTTACATAGCAGAGATAGCCAAATACTCTAAGGTGATCCAATATTGGTGGTCTCTCATATAACATCTCAAATGGTATTCTTCCATTGATGTTCGGCCAAAAATGCATATATTTAATCATTGTCACCTCACATTCTAATACTTTTAATCATCTTTTGAGTATTAATTATATTACTTTATGCTTAATATTATATTTTAATTGTGTAGGAATAAAGCGGT
The DNA here is from genome assembly GCA_026770625.1 of Nicotiana glauca. NCBI lineage: Eukaryota > Viridiplantae > Streptophyta > Magnoliopsida > Solanales > Solanaceae > Nicotiana > Nicotiana glauca. The sequence goes on from MDKF010355137.1 coordinate 3,526, forward strand.
GTTGAGATGAAGAGATTTGAAGCAAAATTAAATCAAACGTGGAAGAAAAAGAAAGAAATAAAAGAATAGGAGACAAAGGTGGGGACATCCTTTGGTGTTTGTCCCCAAAATATAAGACAAGAAAATGATGAAATCCAATTCAAGTGCAAATCAAAGAATTAAAATTGCGAAAAAAACGTTTCTGCTTTCTGTGTGAGGGCCAGCGCTAGGCTCTGCCCTTGACGCTCGAAGAGGGGCCTTGTCCTATTTCGTCCGAACTTGATTATTTTGTCCTTATACATCCCCAAATCGTATAAAAGAGGTCCTAAAACCTATTTTGAAGGGAAAGACCATTTTTGAGAGGAACTTTTGACGAGGGGAAAGCACAGAGCCGTCATGGAGGCCGAGTTTCCTTTTTCTTCCACCAAACTTAGTAATTTTTATGTTGCTTTGTACGATTTGTTGTTTTGCTACCATGTCTATGTGGAGCTAAACTTCACATTCTAGGGTTAAGTTTCTTTCATGACTGCATGACCGTTGTTATTCGAATATTGATTTTGATTTCTTAGTTTATCATATTGGTTTATTTATTCACTATTGTGCTTAATTATTTGATTGCTTGATCAATTGAATACTATCTACGAATCTAGAATTTAACTCAAAAGTGAGAATTTTGAATTGCATATAAGATTGAGTAGAGCAAGTTCTTGAACATGGGCATCAGGGAATGGATTCGCGATTAGGATAGACATATACCTAATTGCCTTGCTTGGTTAATTTACAGGAGTTATAAATGTGTTTTTGTTAGTTCTAATTCCATAGACATATAGGCGTTAGGTTAGCTTGAATAGGCGAGTAAGAACTCGACAGATTCTTATGAGCAATATTAACCTTGTTAACCAATAAACTAGATAAATTAGTTAGTCAATTCAATTGAAGAACACAATAGGAATCTTAGATAGCTCATAACCCTACATCATTTTCATCACCTAGATAATGTAAAAATCCACTCTTCCTCTGTTTAAAGTTTATTAGTTATTTTCTTTTTATTTTAATTACTTTAGCATTACTACTGTTGGGTTTAATCCTTGTTTAGATAATTCAGATAGTTTAATTTAGTTAATAGCTCACAAGTCCTCGTAGGTTCGACATCTGACTTTTAGTCGCTTTATTACTTGACGACCGCGTATACTTGCATATGCATTTGGACGCAACATCCATGCAACATTGTAGATGGTAGTTTATTGATCAAATAGACAGCAGTTCTGACACAGTCTCCCCAAAATCTGGTTGGCATTGAACTCTGAAAACTTAATGCTCTAGCCACCTCTAACATTTGTCTGTGTTTTCTCTCCATGACTCTATTTTGTTGTGTAGTGTATGGGCAGCTACTTTGATGTATACCATTACAAACTAATAATTTATTGCATTTGGCATTAAAAAATTATGCCATTGTCAGATCTCAGGATCTTAATATTCTTGTCAAAATAATTTTTTGTTAAGACGAGAAAGTTTTTCAACACCACAAACACTTCATATTTAGACTGAATCAAACAAATCCATGTAAATCTACTATGATCATCCACTATGGTAATAAAGTACTATTTATTATCATATGTAGCTTTCCTATATGGTCCACAGAAATCAAGATGTATCAATTAAAAAGGACTGTCAATCCTACTGATACTACTAAGAGACTTGCTTTGTTTTGCCAGGGGGCATATCTCACAACATTCTTGAATAATGATGTCAACTTTGTTCTTAAAGCTTGCAACATGTTGAATAGCTCCAATTGAAGGGTGTCCTAGTCTTAGGTGCCATAACTTTTCACTGTTATCCTCTTTATGAAATGCTGCTCCTACTGTAGGTTTCATTACTTCCTGTAGTATGTACAAGCTTTCCCTCTCCTTACCAATCCCCAGAACCTTCCTATTGAAGAGTTCCTGAAACATAGAGAAATCAGGAAAAAACAAAGCTACACAGGAAAGTTACTTGGTTATTTTTTATACTGAAAAAAGGTTGAACTTGAAATCAGGAACATGTAAAACATTTTCAAATTTTTCCTAGGATTACTGCATTCCCTATACTTGTAATTTCTGCTCTACCACCAGCTGCACCTTGTTGTTGTTTTGGTCTCATAATGATCTAAAGACAGTCATTAATTCTCTACATGATGTAATATAGTATGATGCCCCCGAGTCAATTATCCATTCAGAAGTAAAGGTGTTGGATAACTGTGAGATCATAGCTGCCATATTATATGTTATGTTGCTTACACATTCACTTGATGCAGGCTTGTCTAGCATGCTCAGAATCTGTTTGTACTGCTGCTTTGTAAAGAAATGTCCATGTCTCTGCTCCTCAGACATATTCCTCCATCTCCTGCCATTGTAGAGTTAGCAAAGGTACTGAATCCACCAGTTTGTGGACTCTTCTTCTTACTTTTAAAATCATGTGGATATCCAACTATCTTGTAGCAATTTTCTTTCAAATGTCCCTTGTATCCATAATGCTCATAGATTATTCTAGGTTTCTTAGGCTTAAAACCTCGGTATGTCTTTCCTGCTAGCATTGTAAAAGGATCTCTATTCACATCAACTAGACCCAGGCATCTCTGACTTTCCTCTTGAGTCACAATAGCATAGGCTTCATTAACGGACACCACATGCCTCCTTGCCAGCAAATTGCTTCTTATGTTACTATAAGTTTCATTAAGTCCCGTAAAAAATTACAATAACCGTTGTAATCTTAAGTGCACAACATAGGGAAGAGACTTTTCTCAGTCACATGATGGCAAAGTAGCCAAAACATCTAATTCATCCCAAAACACTTTCACCTTAGAATAATAAGCAGTAACTGAACTAGTACCTTGTCTCAAAGTGACAATCTTGGTCCAGAGATGATAAATTCTCGTTAGATTCGATCTATCAAACCTCTCTTGGAACTCACTCCATACTTTTGTAGCGTTAGATGCATAGACGATGCTTGGCGTCAATTCACTCGAAATTGTGATGTGTATCCACAATAGAACAATCGCGTTGTGTTTCTCCCACTATTCAACTAATTCTCTCATGTACATGCTTTTGATGCATGTTCTTTCTATAAATCCAAGCTTGCTTTTGCCTCAAAGTGCCAATTTCATCGCTCTACTCCACAGTGCATAATTCTCTGTGAGTTTTAGAGGAATTTAAACCAGTCCAGGTGCATCCCCAGCTTGAAGATATAATGGATGATTATGATCCAACGACGTGACTTCATTTCCTGACATGACTATGAGAAATTGAGCAAGCTTTACGTTCTTCTGTAGCTGCCAGAATCTCGCCGGAAAATTAGTCGCCCTTAGAAACCCGCTCTGATACCATGTCACATTGTCTACTACAATTAGGGATTGGGATCAATTTGAGGAGAGAACAGAGATGAGATGGAAGAAACAATGCTAGCTCACTTGGAATGAATACATGTACAAGCTTATATAGCAGATAGCCTCCTCTTTCTCATTTGCTTTTCACGTGGCGTTTAACTAACTTCATCAACTAACTATTAACAGCTCATTACTGCTTAAAGATTTTGTATGTCGACAAAAAATATAGTTGAAGTGATAATTAGCTAGACTATAGCCCGTTTGGCCAAACTACAAAAATCAGCTTATTTTGAGAAGTGCTTTTTTTCAAAAGTACTTTTGGTGAGAAGCAGTTTGTGTTTTGCTAATTAGTTTGAAAAACACTTCTGAGTAGCAATTAGTGTTTGACCAAACTTTAAAAAACTGCTTTTAAGTGAATTTTTTTCTCAAAAGTTCTTCTCAAAAAAGTGCTTTCGAAGAGAAACTACTTTTTTCTGTTTCTCCAAAACTGCTTCTACTTCTCCTCAAAAGTACTTTTTTTCCATACAAAAGTTTGGCCAAATACCTCAATTTTTGGCCAAAAGTGCTTTTAGCCAAAAAAAAACTACTTTTGGCCAAAAAAAAGCTTGGCCAAAAAGGCTATAAGATGTCTACTCGAGTATTTCGCTCTGGAAAACTTTCTTATATAATAACCTCAGAATCTGGCTGTTTAGAAGTTGTCCCAAAATTTGCTCCATACAGATAAAATCTGTGAACTGCAGCAGACAAGTCAAAAACTATTATTATTACAATATTTGAGGATAACTTGCTCAAAATAAGGAATAAACTACACTGAATTTCCTCCAGATGTTACTATGAACTACTATTCTCATAATCCAAGATTTTCAGCTGACATTGTAGTATGAGTCAATTATGGCATCTGCAAGATATTCGCATTTAGCAGCCGATAATCCAGCCAACGATATCCTCCCGTCTTTTGTCATGTACACATGCCACTTGTTGGTCATGTTCTCGCTCTGCGTGGCCAAGAAGAGATCAAATATGAGCACCAGAAGTGCAAGTACAGGGAAAGAAATGTATGCATTGTCGATAATCTAATCCATAGTTATAGTCCAGTAAGAGACTCTCACTGCACTATCTTTTGCATATCGGACTTATGGAATTGATCACAAAGGATGAAAAGAATACAACAACCCAGTATAATCCCACTTAGTGGGGTCTGTGGAGGTAGTGTGTACGCAGACCTTACCCCTACCCTGGGGTAGAGAGGTTGTTTCCAAATAGACCCTCGGCATCCTTCCCACCTTGCTCTTGGGGAGACTCGAACTCACTAACCTCTTGGTTGGAAGTGGAGGTTACTTACCATCAGAGCAACCCCTCTTGGACGGAAAGAATGTGTTAATGAAAATATGTGCCGAGTGAAGAATGTGCTTTGCGATGAATGATCAAATTGAATTTAAGCATATTGTGATGAAGCAATAGCTTAAATCACGGGGTTTTACCTGAACTTTGTTGAGGCCTGTGAAGGAGAACATTCCAATCTGCTTCAAAATGTATGACCAGTCCTTTCCACTCTTATCCTTGGTGGAGAGGCTATCGTATAGCTTCTGTCTCACACTCTTTATCCTTCCTGCCATCATTTCCATCTCTTGTTTCCATTCATCAAAGAACTCAGGAATTCCAACGACATTGGCAACAATTCTAGCACCGTGAATTGGGGGATTTGAGTACATTGGACGAGCAAGCCTTTTTAGCTGGCTTTTCACCCTGTGAGTAAGCAGAGATGCATCCATTAGTACAGAAAATTAAGCAAATAATTCTATTGGTTCACCCACATAAAATCCAATCAAGCCATAGGCTCAGGTGATAGGAGATACCAATTGTAGTAAACAATATCAAACCAAAGGGACAGCATCTCATAATTGGCATTTCATATGGAACCATTGTTTTCCAGTGCAACATCATCTTTCCTATACAGAGGACAATTATGTAGTTGTTAGTGCGGGTGAATGTACCTTATCGCTGCATCAGCGGATGAGCAAAGAACATTAATAGCACCAATCCTTTCTCCATACAGACCCAGATTTTTACTATATGATTGAGCAACCAAAAGCTCCATGCCACGTGCAGCAAACAACCTCACAGATGAGGCATCTTCGTCAAGGCTGCCGCTTGCAAATCCCTGTAGGGCAGCGTGTAGACAGATGAGGCATCTCGATTATTATAGTATACAGCTATTCAATGCAATTCTCTGAATAGAAATGACTTCAGATGATCTTGTTCTAATAACTTTACTGAAAAATCAGTAAATTTTACTGATAAACACTATGACGGTGTCAAAAAATATGTTCAAAGTAACACGTGGCTTAACCACCTTCATCTATCAAATTTTCCCACCTATCAAAACAACAATGTATACTCTCCTCACACCAAAAGAACAAATGAAATACGAGAGATCTTTCACTATTTTGAAACCAACTCCTATATCATTCATTCTCTTCACACACGCACACACAACCATCAAAACTTCTAAGAAACTTGAAGTTTTACAGCTTCACCAAATGAAATAATTGGGATTAGCACAAATTACCTGGTAGGCGACATCAAAAAATGGAATGTGGTTCTTCTCCTGAATTACATCAGCAATCTTTTCCCATTGTTCAATTGTGGGATCAATACCAGTTGGGTTGTGCGCACAGCCATGGAGCAAGATAAATGATCCTTCAGCAGCAGCCTATAAACAAATGCCATTAAACTATGTCAATGACTTGCACAAGAACTGGAAGGGAAAAACTTTCCATCAGACTCTTTTTAGACGTGGGAAGAGAGCAAGACGGTCAAACAAGACTGCACATACACATATATCAAACATAGGAAAGACATCCAATACTGGATAATCCTATTTTTCTCGCAAGACAATGTTGAAAAATAGAAATCTACATTCGCAACCGACATAGGAACCAAAGATCTAAAAGGAAAGCGTGCAGCCTATTTTTGCATATTCCATCCTCACAAGAAAAATTACATTATCAAACTTGTTCTGTCAATCCCGTCCACATCCCAAGTTCCTCTGATTTTCATTTTCAGAAATATGACTGCTCACATTGAAAGAACCAAGTCACTCCTACCAAGAAATAGAAAGAGAAGAAAAGCAAGCAACACACATGTCATTGCCAAGGGCGCAAATTGTCCATGTTTAGCAGAGACATGGATCAATGCAAACATAGGAAGGAAGAACAGGAAACAGAAAAAGCAATTGGGAGATACAATGCTATTCTAGAATGAACAACGCATCTCTCCTTCAACTACTGAAAGTCAAAGCATGTGCCACAAACAAAGGCACCATCAATTGACTTGTGGAGAAAGGAAAAAGACAGTGCTCACTGCTGCTTTACAATTTCAACCACAAAGATTACAAATGTGAGGACGATAATAACCTTTATATCTTCTATCATCCCAGCAAAATCCAGGCCAACCGTTTTGGGATCATAATATCGATATTCAGACCAAAGCACCCTGGCATCATTGAAAATGTTCTTATGATTTCCTGCAAAACATAACTGTAAAAATCAGTATCATGAGATTCAACCAAATTAATCCAAAAGCACTATCTACGTACCCCAGGTTGGAGATGATATCAAAACCTTAGTGCCAGGGAAGTAACGCTCTATCAGTGCTGCAGCAATACGCAATGACCCAGTTCCTGACAGACCTTGAATAGTAGCCACCTGATCACAAAACGTACAACGTCGTTCACAACAAAATTCATAGAAACCGAATTTACAGTTTGTTCCAGGATATATTTTCCTAAGAGTTAGAAACAAAAATACTTACCCTTTGTTGCTGAATCACTGGGTTATCTGCTCCAAACAATAACTCTGCTGTGACTTTATTGAATGCAGCCAAACCTTCTATTGGAAGATACTATACATCCATAGATTAAAAAATAAGTAAGAATTGGCACCAAGTGACACTAGTCAAGGCCAAAAGATGAACTTAGTAAATCAAGTACCTCTTTGTTATCTCCTCTTTCTAGCATAAGGTTTTCTGCCTACAGAAAAGCAATTTCCTCATCATTCAGATGCAAAATTATAGAAGGTTATTAAAACAGTTAATGAATGATGAACACGTAGGAACAAGCAGTCACTCCAGACTTTTCACCCATGGGATACAAAATATATAGAAGTAAACAGAAGAAGCTAGGGGGGATTCAACATAGTGAGTGTGTGTGTGTATACATACATACATACATACATTTTTAAAAAGAATTAACCTATTTACAGAGTGTAATAATTTGATGAAGGGCTGTCAATTGACTCCCCTTGGACAAGGGTACCCACCCATGGGACCAAGGTCAAGTGACTAAAAGTTTACAAACTACTTGAGCATAAACAAGAGACCAAGAACTTACTTTCTTAACAACATTGAGGACATATGGTTGAAGCTCCTCCGTGCGGTAAGCTCCAACACCAAGGTTAAGCTTCAGTTCATTTGTATCAGCCTTGAATGCTTCAGAAACTCCAAGAATGGGGTCAGGAGGAGCCATAGTTATTCCCTCAAATGGAGAGACGTTCACAGCAACAGTCATAGTAGTACGACCATTTGACTGGAAAAAAAGAAAGAGAAAAAAGTAAGAATATGAGAAAAGAGATCCCAATTCCCAAATTTATAAAACGAGCAATCTGTCCGGGTTTGTTTTCTTTGCCTTTCTCTTCTGGGCTTTTTTCTAAGGATCTGGTGAGTGGGAGGACTAATAATAGCCTTTGAGCACATTAAACAGCTCAATGTTGCAATGATTACAAAAAAGAGAAAAATAGATATTAAAGAACCCTGTTGAATTGAATGTCATATAACCCAAAATGCTGTATAAACTGAGGCATAATTTTTTACTTTATAAAGTGATCTGAATCACATTTTTTTATAAACCAATACCATAAGTGAAGATGAGAATGTTAGCACTGAAGGGGGACAAGAAAGAATTATCTTTAGTAATAACAATTTCGACTCAAAAGGTAGAATTAGACCCCTATAACTCTGATATTACAAATAGAAGTACCAAGAAGATCTTGAGCCACATTTTAGCAATGGCAAAGTTCAAACAAATTATTTACTAGTAAAATTTTATTCAGAAAAAGAACTGTTGTAAGATAAATGTCTATATTTTTTCGTTCTAAAATGTTGCAATTGATGCGTAAATTCCTAAATGCCATAAAACCCCAATCATTGATACTAGCAAAAGGCTAACAGGCTTCACTGTTATACTTCTTAGCATCTAATAAACTAAATGGAATCATCTATCACCTTTCTAGTTAGTAAAATACCCTACGTTAAACTGCAACTTTATAAAATAATTCTATATTAATATCATCCCTCTCGAGAAACCAGTACTGGCATAAAGCCGTTTTGAATTTCGATATATGGATAATAAAATTAATTCTGTAAGTTGGTTAGGTAATCACTTATATTCACTACTCCAACCAGATTTTTATAATTAGAAGTGCCAAAAGAATAATAATATCTGGAGTTTATTTACGGAGCATGATTGGATCATCCTATATCATACACCAAAGCAAGAAACAACCCATCCCCACCATTATTCCCAATTAAACTCTTCTCTTCTCTTCTATACTCTAAAGGACAGAACCTACAGGGAGTGGCTCTATATCAGTAGAGCTATCACCCCTCACCAAATGTACACAAACAACACAAAAATCCTACCTTTGCCTTCGCGAAGTCTTTCCCGAAAAAGACACTTTGGCTAGTAGTCCCCAGCTTTAGCTTTGACTGTTCAAACACAAACAACAGCACGAATCCACCTCATTAGGAATAGTCTAAGATAGGGCAAATTTCCAAATAATGTAATTGATGATGAAATTACCTTGAGATTATCTTGCAAGGAAAATGAAGCTGATGGAGCGGCAGAAGCTAGAGAGAACATTGTGGAAGCCATCTGGAATTTAACTGAACAAAATGCTAATCATTAACCTATAAAATATGCTAATCATTAATCAGCTTAATTCTGAGCCAATTCAGTTGAGATTTAAACTAAGATGACTAAAGAACTGCGCTTACCCGAAGGATCTAAACAGATTCAAACTTGAATTAAGGAAATAAAAGAACCTTGCTCTTATTAGCTGAAGTATATGTGTACTCTTTTTCATTAGTAATTAGTAAAAGGCAGATTAAGCCACAAAATTTAAAAAAAAATCTTCCTTTTCTACTAAATGCATGGTAGGGTCTGACTTTATCGTCGGATCATACAGAAATTAACAGAGTAAATGAATCCAACTTTAAAATTTCAACTAGATAATCACTAGAAGTGTTCAAACTTATCCATATAACAGCTGTGTTCAATAACAAAGAAAAAAATGCGTAATTCAGGAATTAAACATCAAATGAAGCTACCATGATACGAAAGATAATTAAAAATTTCATGTTAGATCAAAACCAGAAAGTACCAAACATAAGAAGAAAAAAAAAAGAAAAAAGAAGAACACACAAGCAGGTAGAAATAGATAGAGAATTACTCAAACTTAAGTATGTGGGTGACTGAGTGATAGTGCACACTAAATGTGAATTCAAAATCAAAATTCACATAAATTCAACGTGAAAATGTGAAATCAAGCTAATATGATAACAAGATTCGAGGATTCATATAAGATCAAATCAGAAAGCACAAAAAAAAAAAACCCAATTAATCAAAAATTGGGAAACACTAAACAGAGAGAGAAATAATAGTAACCTTACAGCTCAGGAAGCAGAGAGAAATGGAAAGGCTTTGGTTTTTACAGGAAAACGAAGAGAAAGTGAAGGAGTGATCGATGAAAACGAGGATCTAACCTTTAGACTTCAGATGTTCCTCCTCCTATCTTGTTATAGTAAAATGTAGTAATATTTTATTACTTTTTTTATTCAATAAATAATGGAGCATTGGTGATTGTTTTTTTTTTTTTCTGGGAGAAATGATATTTCATCGTTGAGAAAGGTTTATTAGTTTTATGAATAAATAATTCGATTTTTTTTTTACTGTGACAAACAACCACCATTTTTGATTATGGAGTATGCAATACCAATTTAACAAAAAAAAATGATTAAATAGGATTTTGTGATTGTTTAATCAACCATTTTTTTTTAACAATTACTTAGTCAATATTAAAATAGATCATAAAAATAAATTGCTTTTCAAGAGAAATTTTTTAGTATAGTTTGTAAATGATTTCCAATTTTTACAAGATATTTTCTTTTTCTTAATTTTTATATATGAGAAGGATAATAAGAGTGGATGAAGAAATTAAGTTAGTGTTCTACTTTGTTCTACGTAAAATTATTGAGAAATATATCAAATTTTATTTTCTTCTACTTGTGTCATTGATCTTACTCGTATTATTTAACGCCTAAAATATTTTATTTTTCCTTTCCCCGTCCATGGACCTAATATACTTTTATGTAAATATTTAGTATTTAAAGTTACTTAATGTAATGTGAAATTTAATTCGGATGCTTTGACCTTGATAAAATAATACCCCTAATTAACCTCATATAATATGTGTGTCTTGATTTGCTGAAATAAAAATGTTATTACATTCTAACTAAAATTTATGACTTTTCCTCAAAAGATTAAAACGATTATTAGTTTACCATATAATTTTAATTTTAGAGGATTAGATTTAAAAGTTATGTTAAAGAAAGCTATTCTTATTAAGATAATTTGAGAGTAAAATAATATCTTTTTATTTTATTTTATTGCATGATCCATCAAATTATAAGCTCACATTTTTCAAAAGCACATTGTTTATTTGAAGAGAAAATTTGAAAACAATATATAAAGTAAATAATTAAAACGATGGATGAAACAAGGAAAAGTTGGGGAGGAACAAGTTCACATGATGTAAATGGGGATCTGTTTGGTGTTTGAAGTAGATTGGAGAGGATCAGTGGATCTGAAGTAGGACACTTGGCTCATAGTTTATGGCATGACTTTTGAATTCCTTGCACTAATGTCTCTATTCTATTAAATTTAAATTAATAATACCACTCTTGGGGTGTGATAATAACACGAGAAAACTATTTTTTATAACCTCTTAAAATTTTAATAGTCCGTGTTTATTTTTTTTACTGACACAAAATGATCTTTCGGCCCAAATTTATTGCATCTAGTAATAGCCCGAAATATTTATTTTGTACATTTTTTGTATAGTGATAGTCTGTTTTGCATATCTTTTGTATATTGACAGTTTATTTTGTATAGTGACAGTTTTGTATAATAACGGTTTTTTTAGTATATTTTTTGTATAATGACAGTTTATTTTGTATATATTTTGTATAGTGACAGCCTATTGTATAAAAATTGTATAGTGACAGTCTATTTAGTATATATTTTGTATAGTGAAATTCTATTTAGTTTATTTTTTGTATAATGACAGTTTACTTTTGTATATATTTTGTATAGTGACCTTATCTCTTTTTTTAAACACGAGACATTTGTTTTTGCACATGATAGATTTATTTTTTACATGTAAAAAATCTAAAAAGACATTTTCTTAATTTCAACATTGTAAAAAGCGCCTAAACCCCTAAAAGAACTTAAGTTAAGTCCCACTATTATATAGTACTACGATTAAAGCATGGAGAGATGGAGGTGCGCATAATATTATCCTTTATGTGGGGTTCCTCTTCTATGTTTTTTTCTTTTAAAAAGAAAAGTATTTGATCACTCACTATACTAGTTCGGATACCAAAAACGTAAAAGGAAAATAGATTATTTTCACATTTAACAGAGTTTTAGAGTACGATCATTATGGAATATACAGAATTAGTGCCATTGTCACATTTAATAATACTATTGAGGATAACAGAAAGAGGATACATGTAGTAATCTTTCAATATAAGCCAAAAAGCGGTTTAGTTAGGGAATGCTTTATTATTCAAGGCGGAACTTTTCAATGCAATTTTAAATTTAATTGGACTTCAATACATATACAGACATCAAATGAGAACCAAAAAAAATAAAAGAAAGAGTTTCGAAACTATGCTATTCATTGTTTCAAAGGGTTGGAAAATCTTAAGAAGCCTTTATTATGCTTAACTTGAGGCTCTTAGTTTTGACTTCTCATGATTTTCTGTTGTTACACACCAGTTGCATGTTGGTTCTAACTCCCTCATTGTTGGCCTAGAGCAGTAGGAATCACGCACCTCCCATTTTATTCAAGGATTGTTACACAAGTAGCCGGATAGATTTGCTGTTTAATTTGGTATATATGAATTATACCTTGATTATACATAATTATGCACATTTACATATGCATTATACATTGATTATACACAATTATACATATATTATATATGTATTATGCATATATTCATTACTATTTTTTTTAACGGAAAAGGGCAAGATTTGACCCTGAACTATTCGTTTTGGTACAATAATGCCATTCATCCACCTATTGGGCCAAATATACCCTTCCGTTAATGTTTTTGGCTCACAAATGCCCTTTGAGTTAACGGAGGGACACGTGTCATCGTCCTGTTGGCCTATTCTAAATATTTCTTAATTAATTAAAAAGACCCATTATTCATACCCGAAAAATAATTTTCTAAAGCAATTTTTCTATAACTTTTTTTTACTAAAAACTGAAGAAAAAAAAAAGAAATTTTTTTTACCAGTTTGTACAAAAGACCCATTTTTTTCCAGTTTTTTTTTTTTCAAGTTTTTTTCAGTTTAGAAAAATCTGGAAAAAAATACAATTTAGTTTTTGATAAAAATGTAATTTATCAATTATAAAAAATAATTTAGCTCCTCCACCTTTAATAATTGATAAATTACATTTTCTTTTCCAGATTACACAAAAATCATTGTTTTAGAAATTATTTTTTAGTTTTTTAAAGAAATATTTTTCTAAAAACTGGATTTTTTTCCTTCAGTTTTTAGCAAAAAATATTTAGTTTTTTTTTTCCAGTTTTTACAAAATATTGCTTTAGAAAATTGCTTTTTAGATTTTATTTTTGTTTTTACAAAAACAATGTTTTAAAAAAAATCTGTTTTTTTGTAAAAACAAAAAAAAAAATCCTTTTTTTTCCTTCAGTTTTTAGTAAAAAGAAGTTTTAGAAAATTATTTTTCGGGTATGAATAATGGGTCTTTTTAATTAATTAAGAAATATTTAGAATAGGCCAACAGGACGATGACACGTGTCCTTCCGTTAACTCAAAGGGCATTTGTGAACCAAAAACATTAACGGAATGGTATATTTGGCCCAATAGGTTGATGGAGGGCATTGTTGTACCAAAACGAATAGTTCAAGGGTAAATCTGGCTCTTTTCCGTTTTCTTAATGAGATTTTAACACAGTTAGTCTCTTTTTAAAGAATATTTATATAATAACATTACTTTTGATTTATTTTAAAAATAGCACATTCATTTACAATTATTAGCATTTTTTAAAATATTCTTTATGTGGTATTTAATTTTTAAATGTAAACACTAACCACAGTATAAGGGATTATTGAACCACATTAATTTTTCACAACATTCTCTCTCATCATTGTTCTATACTATTCATTTTCTTTGAATTTTTTCTTCGAATAGGTGCTATAAAAAAGTCCTATTTTCCATTATTCTCCCTTACACAATCCAAATCGATCCACATTCATTACTATAACAATATTATTCAAAGTATTTTCCTTGCAAATACGATTATACCAATATTGTACTAAATACATTTCATAAAAAATAAATGTAAAATATTAGCATACCATGTTATATCAAGAACAATTAAATAAATAGAATATACCATCTTTATTAAGACAAAATATATAAAACTTATATACCTAAACACAATCAAATAAATAGAATATACCATGTATTTTGAGGGAAAGTGCAATTTTTTAAAATACCTACACACAATCAACATATACCATATATTTTTAGGTATAAAAATGATATGTACTTTATCTGCCACTTAATTAACATTTACTTAGGCCAGGTATAATACTTGGATATCGAATTTGAGTGTGAAAATAGAAGATATGGGTATATATATACTGTACAATTTATTTAGAGGCTGATTTGGAAATGAATATGGGAAAATTAAACATGATTTATGGGTGAGAGGAAATAATGTGTTAGCAATGAATATGATTAGAAGATGATGGAAAGAAATTTTAAGGAGATAAACTTAAAGTCCTAATTCTTTGGAGATATTTTTGGGATGAAATTGTGACCGTCTCGGAGAATAAAGGATGCCAGTTTCTCTTAGGTTTCTACTAATGTAAATAATACACTGCCTCATTTGATATATACTTAATGGTGCTAGGATTTTGTATATATTATTTTAAAATGTGATACTTATGAAATTTCCTCTTTTTTAATTTAAGAGTTTAGAGGGACGATTACTTGGGTCAATTCTTCTTTGCTGAAACTCCCCAGGGGTGGCCCAAATTGTAAATTCCATTAGGAACTACTCTAGACTCATCATGATAGGAATGTGCTGCCTCCGTATTTGCATTTATATTTGCTTTTTGAGTTACGTTTTAACTTGTGCTTACTGTGCAAAAAAAATTGCAAGCGTACCAACTTTTTCGCATAACTTCAGCATATAAGGCTGAAGTAGCAAAGGCAATCACGCAAAATTTCAGTATTCTAGTAGTCGGGCCTGAAGTTTTTGTTTTGTAACTGGCGAACTTCAGCTCTAGAGCTGAAGTTTTTGTTTTTATAACTAGCGAATTTCAGCTCTAGAGCTGAAGTTTTTGTTTTTATAAAGCTGAAGTTTTAGTTTTGTAATTGGCGAAATTCAGCCCTAGAGCTGAAGTTTTTGTTTTGTAACTGGCGAACTTCAGCTCTAGAGCTGAAATTTTGTTTTATAACAGGCGAACTTCAGCTCTAGAGCTGAAGTTTTTGTTTTGTAATTGGCGAACTTCAGCTCTATAGCTGAAGTTTTTCTGATTCGCTCTTGTCTCACACATGAAATTAAAATGTGTAAGCATCTATATTCATCTATAATTATTTGTTTCACAGTTCCGTCAGTTGACCAACTATTGGAGAAATTTCTGTATAATCTGGTATATTTTTCTATTCTTGAAATATGTAGAACAATAGAAAACAAGTGTTGTATACAATTCTATAGTAATTGCTGAAAAGACTAAAGCAACTGTAAGGCCTTTCATATTTGTACTCTATATCAGCTTCAGCAAGAGCGTAGAAGTAGATTTGACTCTGTCGATAAACATTCAATGGCTCCAACATTCTGAAACTCTTACATTTGCAAGCTTTGCTAAGAAGCGGGTACAAGTTAAAAGTTTTAAAAAAATGAATATAAGTTAAATATGGGCAACCAAATAGGACGCCCAATGTAATTTTTACATTTAGATTATTTGCACAACTTCAACAGTTGGACTTCATTCTCAATTGTCTCATATCCTTTTGGTTTTGAGCAATTGGATTCTTGGCCCAATACTTTCCAAATCCTCTTGAATTTAACAGGGCCTATGGAGAAAAAATGAAAAATGAAATTGTATAGCCGCTCTCAAAATATATATATATATATATATATATATATATATATATATATATATATATATATAAATTTTATAAATTTTTCGGCTACCAAATATAAATAGTTTTCGGTGTGGGCTAAAAGTAAAAAAAGTCCACTCCGAAAAAGAAAAAAAAGGCTCATCCAATTTAAGGGTTAGCTTACTTGGTGAGTCCAGCCTTCCACAATTGGAATAAAAGGTTTAAACCCCATCAGTATATAGCATTCCCTCCTCCTTAAAGATATAAAAAAATAATAAATTATACTATCTAATTTGTGTTAAATTGATATTAAAGGGATGAACTCATACAAAGATCACTTTTATTGAACCTTTTAAGGGGATAAAAAAGACGAAATAAAAAGAAGAAAAAGAAATAATTATTCGTAGTTAAGTTTTGATTAGAGGACTTGTGTGCCACAACAATAAAAATATTAATAATCATATGCTGCCACAAACTATTCCTTTAACTGTTAAAATATTCAATAATTGATAAGTACTTGATAAGATATTTTGAGAACGCATGGTTTAACTGAAGATTGTAATTGAGACTTCAAGGACTTGAAACTGCATTAACCCAATAACACAAGGACCAAAAGCGCAACTCAAAATATAAACTCTTACCAGCAAATTGCAACACACAGAGGAAAATGTAGTGCATTTTGGCACAACAGTTTTACTAAATTACTATAATTCACAATTAGGACAACAAATTAGACCTCAAATAGCAGAAGGAAATTCACATTCCAATTGGAACTCATATTTCCCTAATTAATACGCCAGGTTTAATCTGCATCCTTAGCGAAAGAAGGGAATGAGAAGGTACTCCGCATAGAATAGCTGCATTAGTGAAAAATACGAATATAATTAGGTTTTAAACTTATATTAAAACTATTATGCAAAAAAAAAAAAGGAGAGAGTTACCTTCCATATAAACATATAAAAAGAAGTAACTGATACTTGACTTGATATATCGACCGATTGTGCTTGAAATAATAGAAAGCAAGCAAGCAAAAAATGCCCTAAAACCTGCATTACATGTTCATGTATAATTTTATGAGTATATATATATATATATATATATATAGAGTTGATGTATCAAGGAAATAAAAAACAAGTAAAAATATAGACATACAGTGACAAGCCTGCTGAAAAGGGAAGAAGAAGTAGCTCCAATCACCATAGCAACTCCATATGCAGCTACAAGCATGCTAATACATAGCCAAAACACCTTTTTTTTTTGCATGAAAACAACACATTTTAATTAGTTTTGTATAGTGATTATTAGTAAAGAAAATAACAACAACATACTCAGTGTAATCCTACGTATATAGTGAATACCTCGTGGAGATAGTAAAGAAAGAAAAAAGAAAAAGGGGGAGAGGGAGAGGAGTCCGAGTACTTGCAATTGAGCTAATTTTGTAAAATTGTGTTTAAAATAAGATAAAATATTGTATTTTACTAACTCGTTCTTGGCCAAGCCTCACACTGAAAGATTGGATTCCAAAATCTCTATCACCATCCACATCAGGTATGTCCTGTCAAAATTAGTATAATCACAAGGTTTAAGTATCAAACTGACAACTTTTGGCTCACCTAATGTACAAATTTAAAATTTACGCGCACTCAATAATTACATTAAATCAAACAATTAAATGAGAACATATATCAGTCATTCATCGCTATATGATATGTGTGTATAGAGGGTGCATGTCTTGTATTTATTAATTGAGTGTAAACGCCAAATGCGACTAAGTTTTTCCCCAAAATTAGAATACTCAAATTTGTGGATTTTCAAATGAATGTTACCTTAAACAGGGCAATCACAGCGGTGAAGATACACATAAAAGTGACAGCAAATACCAGAGATCTTGTATAGAGCATAGGCCTAAGTAGCACATACTTCTACATAAAAAAGATTATAAACAAATTAATTAGATAAATTATTTCATAATATATTTTCACATAGGATGGAAATTAACGACATTAATTAACATAGGACTATCTAAAATTATTACCTGAATATGTGCAAAGAAAGCAAACTGAACAACGATAGCCCTCACAACCATAATGCATATGGCAGCCAAGGCTGCATATCTTTTCCATCTAAGTAAAGGTAACTTCAAAACAAAAATTGGATAGAGTCAGAAATAATATTTTTCTTAAATTAATAAAATCAAAACTCGTCAAAATTTTAAACCTATTTTTGTTAATTTTCAATGGAATAATCCTGACATATAATTTTTTGCTAGTGTTCTGAATTTTGAAACGTGTCTTGAAAGACGAATTAATATATACAGTCAGCAGAGAAGTCAGAAATTTACTTAAGGGTGTTCAAAATTGAAAGAAGTGAAAAAAAAATTTCCGAGTGGTCAATATATTATATATACCTCTAAAATCTAATATCTTACTTAGTACAGAGTGTAATTTTCCGACAAAGGGCAGTTAGTGGACCACCCTTCAAAACATACAGCTTCGCCCATGTATACAACCATGTGCATGAAGCATCTTGCGTTTACGCAAGTCTGGAGAAAGATCGCAACCTAAGAAGTGCGATGTATGCAGCTTATACTGATGCAAACGTCAGTGGCTGTTCTACGGACAACTTTACCATTGTTCTAACGCTCCGAAATATGAGATAATGTAAGTTGAAAAATATAAAAAGTTTATCGAATCTACCATTGAGAAGAGAAAGACAAACAATTAGGATGAAAGGAAATATAGTAAGGTGAAGTGCAAAAATTACCTCTATAGAATAAGCACTCCCAAGAAAAAAGCTAACAATGAGAGCAGCTAACAATGGTGGAGATTGAAACTTAATTCCCATGCCAAAACTCTGCAAAACGTTTGACTCGTTAGTTATATTTACTCCTAGAATTTAGATGCAGAAAAGTTGGTAAAAAGGAAAAAAAAAAACCCACCAAATTATGCTAGGTAATTGGTACTCTTTGCATTCCAAACACATTTACTTTGGACTAAGAACTATATATATGGTTTGTACATAGAATATTTGATTTAATCAGTTTTCTAGTCATGATTAATAAGTAGTTAAATATAACATAACCAACCATAGATTTAAAGATTTGTGTATATATAGTCGATCAATTATCTAAATGGTGGAGAAATTTGAGGAGGAAATTACAAACCACAATTAGGGAGGTGATAACTATTGCTATGCCTAGTTCCATTGAAATTTCTCCAGAAGCCAATGGTAAATTTGGTTTGTTCACCTGGATCATACAAAAATGTTAAGTCCCTCTTAACATATGAAAAAGAAATAATTTGATTTAAAAAAAAAAAACAAGGAAAGCAAAAAGAATAATTTGGATTACCTTGTCAATTTCCACATCAAAAATTTGATTTAATCCTACCACATAAACGTTCATTAAAAGAGAAGGAATTAAGGCCTACATGATCACAACAAACAGCAAGTTAATACCATTAGCCATTTTTTGTTTTCTTGATATAGTTTCTGTATTAACATACGAAAAGTAAAGTCAGGAAAAAAAACCATTTTGTGTAGAAAATATAAATATAAAAAAGAGCCAAGTCTTGCCTTCATTAGTCCAACAAAAAATGTGGGAGAAATATCTGCTAACGATTTTATTGGAAGAATAGAAACTGAACTGATCCCTATTATCTGGGAAATTTAAAAAAGATCATCAATATCAATATAAATGTAAACAATCAAGAACGTAAATAAAATTACCATTTTTTCCTTAAAAAAAGTTGAAAATAAAAGTTAAATCAAGTAACTTACTGTTCCAAATATAGTGTGTGGACGAGAAAATTGGTATAATGCATTCAATTGCTTCCAAAAACCATCTTTAGAAGAGATTTCACAATGTCCTGATGAGGCTGCAATTATATACCTTTTTGATATTTTATTATGGCTCTTGAATATTTTCTCACTTGTATTTATCCTGTCAATTGAGCTTTCAAATTTTGGGAAGGACAGTCTCCTTTGATGAATAATCCTAGCATTTTCCACTTGTTCTGATGCCCCTTCAAATCCTATATATATATATACAAATGAATTATTAGACCTTATTTGTTCCAGATACGTTCCAAGTGACAATCAGTATCGTCACTAGCATCAAGATCGTCACTAAAGTAAAAAGACGAAAAAAAAAAGAAACAATTTAAGTACACGGAATAATAAGGTTATTTCTCTCGAGCCTCTCTTCACTAATTCATTCAAGAGAACAATAAGATATATGGAAAATGGAGTATAAAATACCAAAAACCTAAAAAAAAAAAAAAGAATGAAGAAGAAATTAAGTGTATTCCTTGTGAAGGTAGAAAGGTTGTTTCTGATAGACCATCGACAAATCATTATTTAAAAAAACAAAATCCTTTCAAAAGTATGATGAACAATTTTGAAAATTGACCATTCAATCTTATGAACTAATCGAGATCGAAATTGATAAAAAGAGATAGAGATATGTACCATTTCTGAGTGATGGAAATTGACAAGAGCAAGGATGTAAATGGAGCATTTTTGTGATTCTTTAAACCCTAACTCCAAACAAAGCACAAAAATTAAATCTACACACCAATCACTGAACATTGAAAAAACAACGTTGGAAAGTCCTTCGCATATATATATATTTGTAACTGAAGAAGAAAGTGATCTGCGGCTATTCAAATTGGGATTTAATTGGCATTTGTCACAATTGATGTTACATTTGGCATAGTTGTTTTGTTCGTCTCTTCAGTGTCACAAACCCTGTTGCTTGTTGCCTCTTGGCATACTTTTTTCATAATTGTAATCTAACCTAATTGTTGGTTTTTATTTATGTGTAAAAACGGAGGTCTATCTTTTTCAATTTTGCTCCTTCTTTTAAGGAAATTTTGCTTCTTCTGGTGCAATTAATTACGTAAATATTACGCAATTAATTTCCCCTCCACAAAATTATAAATTTAGATAATCCTACCTTTACATGTATATCTAATGTTAGCATTTAATATATATATATATTTTTTTTTTCATACACATGACTCCCGAGACCCCTAGTTAAGGAAAGAGCAATCACATCTATTGCACCAGACCCTTTGACGGTCATACTTGAGATTTAAGTGTTCGTTGCTTATAATTAATAACAAAAATCATCCCGGAAATCCAAACAGCCTATTTCTAACCCAATTAGACTTTATCTTTAGAGTTAATATACAAAGATACCAAAATTAATCCCCTTTTTGTGGATTATGTATAGTATTTCAAAAGACATTTTTATTGGTTGTATTAGTTTTATAAGAAGAATATTTCTTCTCCATTAATAGTAAATAATGCTCTTAGACCGCTATTGCTTTGTACACGATATGTATTATGTACTTGTTTACCTTTAAAATTGGATAACAATTGAATTTATATGTGATTTTAATGATACGTGATATAACTTCATACAAATTAAGAGAATAGATTATATTAAAATTTTTGATAAAAGAATAAGTGCAAACCACACGATTCGAATAGCCTTGGCCCTCGAGTTCAGTCACCCTTGAACCCAAGATGTTTCAACCGACGTATGAACAGAGCAACAAAATAACAAAAGTTAGAAAATGACAGTATATTGCTTTATGCTACGTAAAAATGATATTTTTTACAAATGATCAAACCCCCTTTATATGGTAAGGGAGTCCTACTCTTGATACAGTTCTATATGAGGTAAAAAAATCTCATGATTAGATAATTAATCAGCCTCTTCTTGATACGTGCCGAAAGTTTTGCCGTGATCCTCGACTGATTGCGGATATTTCGGCTCTCCGTTATTTGGCTCGGTAAGTTTCCCTCGATCTTGCTCGATCTCAATCTTGATTGGTATCTGGGTCACGAGCTCGACGATCTAATATTGCACCATGGTTTGATATAATACGAGGTCGAACCTTAACCTATCATATTCCAGTCTCGATTAGTCACACAAGGGGCGAGCCCGGTTTTGACTGTATACAGATAGTCCCCTCGTTTATGATATGAACTTCCGAATCCCGTCTCGATAGGCCATGACGTAAGCGATGAATGTCACTGATACACCCGACTATGACGTAAGCAACAAAGGGATACCGAAATGTCCCGTCGGTCCAATTACCAAGGCATTAAATGCCTGTCAGTTGCTGGTCGTACACTATGGGTTCTGAGCTATCACGAGCAAGCTATAAGTACTCTAACCTTCCTCTATTCAAACTTTACGTTCTAAGCTCCTCCTATTCTTGTTTCTTTTCAAAAATCATTTTGCTTTGCAACTTTTGCACCCAAATTTCTTGAATTTTTAGCAAACCCCATACCATCCCAATTTCCTTTTTTCTGTTCTACAATGGCAAAAACTTCTAAGGTTGTACCGCAAAAGGAGACCATCTCTTCATCACGACCCACCGGCGATGGGGCTGCGGTGGAACCTCATCCTGAGGAATTCGTTCCGGCATGATGCCCTAGTGTTGTTGATTTTAAGGTTGAAAAGACCCCCTCGGTACCGGTTCGATGTGAGCCGGTCTCAAGGTACATATGCACAATTACTGATGATCTCCTTACCATGGTTAAAGAGGATTGCAATTTGGTCAATAAGCATGTGGTGGTACCTTCACCCGAGGAATCGATCACTACCCATGTTGAGGGTTATCTAAGTGTTTACACTTGCCCCTTCACATTGGGTCACTTAGATCCTATCATCATTGGCTTGTGCAAGAGTTACGACGTGACTCTTGGCCAGATCCACCCTTCCTTATGGAGAATAATGATTATCCTCCGATTCTTTGTAAGCAAAATCGAGGGATGTCCCTTTACCCTCGATCATCTTATGCGCCTCTATAGTCCTCGACCTATGGAGGGCTGGTCAAACTTGCTCGACAGGCCAGTAGGGCCTCGTTCTCGAGTATAGACGAGTCCCGGGACCGAGTTTGGATGGTCTGATTTGTTCGAATAAAGACTTTAGACCTGATTCCTGCCGAAGACATGCCATTTCCCGAGAAATAGAATATAAAACGTATAGTAGTACTTCGCCTTGAAGGTCCAATCATATTGTATTACCTCTTATCTCCTTCCTTATCGATGTTTTTGGGGTTGCAGTTGTGCCCCAAGTGCTAGACGTAGTTCCTCAACTCAAGGAATGTGTCAAGGGTCTTGTGTCACAGAGACCATATTCCGAGCGTGCTTGGATGGAATTATCGAAGGGTCGATAAGAGGCCCATAATCATGGTAAGTTTTCTCTTTTGGTGTAATAATGTTTAATTCCCTCCTTGTGAAGTCGAATTCTTATCGTTCTGTTTTCTTTTGTAGGTCTCCCCAAAGATGTTGTCATGAGGCCTCCATCCACTGAGGAGGATGTGTATCTCAAGTCCCCTGCTCTGAAGCAGGGTGATGAAAAGAAGAGGAAAAAGGTCTGAGTTCCCCGAACTCGTAAAAGAAGAAACCAAAGAAGAGGTCGTGCAAGCCCAAGGGAAGCATCGGTGCTCTATCCTCAGACTCAATCCGCCGATTAAGGGACAAGTCTAAAGAAGAACAAGAAGAAGAGAAATCCTAGTTGGTGGCCCGTGTGCGAGAAGGTGATGTGATACAAGGGTCCTCTGAACCGGCGGATACCGAAATCGGACTGTCCCGACATGAGGAGGTCGATGAGGGAGTCTTAGTCGAAGATCCCAAACTAGAAGGGTTTGAGGCCACTACGTCCCAAGCTAAGGGGGTCTAGAAAGAGAGATCGGGGGCGAAGTTTCTCGTGCAGAGGAAGGTACCCCGAGAGACGAGCTTCAGATGATATGATTCGTGAGGCCGACATGTTAGAAAGTCGTTCCTACGAGGGGTCTCAGGGGGTGACTAATATCCACCACTTCTTGGACGGATTCAAGTCCACTTCTTTGGAAGATGTCACTGGGCTTGGTGACTTGTGGTGCCAAGGAAGGTACCGTCATCGGGTTCCACTGGGTCTTCATCGAGCCCAAAACTTGTGGATCAATTCCCATAACCAAGTGTAACCCTGACCGCAGGCGGTCGATAATTTTTTCTATCCCGGAGGATGCCCGGATTTTCTTGGGCCCCGTGGGGGTTGCTAGCTACCTTTGGTGCCTGGTGAACGAGGAGCACCAGGTCGTGATGGACGCAGTGGAAGTTCCTTTCCTATTTAACTAGTCCCAACATGCTTTGGATCGGGTGACTTTGAGTGTCACATCATTACTTATTTTAAATTTGAAGTTGTAAATAATCCTAACACCTTTATTTGTACTTGGACGCCTCGTATTGCATCATAAGGCTGTCCTCCGAATCCGGGATGAGTTAACCCAGCACGAGTTTGAGGTTCGGGATCTTACCGAAATGAGAGATACTTATAAGCTTTTGAGTGAGAAGCTTCAGGCCGAGTTAGAAGTGGCTCAGAGTGAGCATGCCGAGATGGCCGAGCAGGTACTTCGAGTACTTCACGATAGTGAAGATGAATTGAAGATAGTGACTAATGATCTGATCCTGTAGAGGCTTGAACAGATCGGTAAGCTTAAGGCACAGGTAGATACGATTCAAGTTGAGGCTGCGGAGTTCAAGAAAAATATGGACATCTTAGCCTCGAAAAAGGAAGTTGTCCAAGCACAACTTGAGTCGGCTGAGATATAGGTCCGGGCTGCAAAAGAGAAGGAGTTCAAGAAAAATATGGACATCTTAGCCTCGAAAAAGGAAGTTGTCCAAGCACAACTGGAGTTGGCTGAGATATAGGTCCGGGCTGCAAAAGAGAAGGCCTCGATGTAGGTCAATAAAATCGAGGAGCTTCAATCCCAATTAGACTTTGCTATTTCTGATAAGGCAAACTTGGAATGAACTCGAGGTGGCCAAATCTGAGGTGACTGTGGCCAATACCAAAGCTGATGCTAAAGTGGCCCAATTCAAGGTCGACATTGAGGCCATCCAGGCGCAGGCCAAGAGCATGGTGGATCATGCAAGGTGTCAAGCTTGAAGTGAAGCCCTCGAGGGAGTCCATGCTCAGGACTTCGATATGATGGCTAAAATTCAGAACGCCAAAGCAGAAGAAGCCAGGGCCTGAAAACTGGCCTTTCCCAAAGAAGATTCCGAGAGTTTAAGAGAGTCTGAAGGCGGGAAGATCCTGAGAATGGAGATGTTGCCTCCGATGGAGACCAGGCCACTTAGGCCTTTATATGTTTTAATCTTTTGCTTTTTTGCATCTTTTTTTTTTGGTCGTTTCGGCCATTTTATACTTTTCGTACTATGTCATTCTGGCCTTTGTAAAAAGATTATTGTGTAAATATACAAGGATTTCTTTCCCTTTCTGCTTTCAAATTTTTCATTTGTTTCATTACTTGTATTCACAAAGGTCAGAATTCCTTTGCATAAATTAACTTAGGTTGTGAAAGTTCGAACAAACCCTGTTTTCACATTATTATTATTTTTGAGGCGTCTTGGAGATTGCGTGTTACCGGGAACCTTCTCCCAAAGTAAGTAACTTAGATTATGGTTTGCCAAGGGTAGCCTTTAAAATCGGTTATGAAAATTTCGAAGGCCTATTTTTTTGTTACGGTTCTTGGACGTCTCCGAGCCATTTTTATTTGCTCATAGCCTTATAATACGGGCATAGTCCAGTGAGCTTGCTTTCCCGAGTTATCCAAGGTTGCCTAAGATAATAGTCCCCGAGTGGGTATGGCCGTGGCCTTTAAAATTTGGAGGCTGCCTTATAAGTCTTGTGTCCCTGATTTTTGATAGCTCGATCTGTTCGAGCTTGTTTTTGGACGTCATTCCCCGAGTAAAGGGGTGATCATCCAAATTCTGGTTATGATCGGCCCTTGATCTTGTTTCTCTTAGGAGATCGAAAGTACGAAATTCTTTAAGGGATGTAAAGAGGAAATTCTTCAAACATAAGATGACTGCAAGGAAATACTTCTCTTTATTCTTGTGCTAAACAGTTATACATGCGTACATGTTTTACGCCAAGGCTCTAGCAACCTATGTGGGTATGGTTCGTTTGACCGTTTGTACCTTACAACAAATCCTACCTATCGATCCTTCTATTCCGAAGTAATTTTCTCGCAATAGTCGATATCCAAGGGTAATGCCCCCCCAGTATTTAAGGTTAATTGTAAAGGAACTTCGGATACTTTAATGTTTTCTTCGACACTGATTCGTGATCGGCCTTTGATTCTAAGTTAGCACGATACACTATTGCCTCATTAAAAACCTTGCCGAAAAACCCAATTGGTAAAAAACAGTTAAGGGAAAAAGAGTGTAACGCGTGCTTTCAGACCTAAAGACTTCATGCCACTCCTTGTCGACCACTTGCAAGTGTTAGTCCGAAAATAAAAAGACATGAAATAGGGTCATACCTTAGCAGTAAAATCGTTATAAGTGAGCTGCATTCCAATTGTTTGATAGTTGTTCTACGTTTGTCATTTCGAGCTTATAGGATCATTTCCCTGTGACCTCAAGAATCTGATATGGACCTTCCCAGTTCGGACCCAATTTTCCTTCGTTCGAATTTCGGGTGCTTAGTGAGACCTTCGTTAGTACTAAGTCCCCGATATTAAAATATCGAAGGTTGGCCCTTCGATTATAATACCTCTCGATCCGCTGCTTTTGGGCGGCCAATCAAACCAGGGCGACTTCACGCCTTTTATCCAATAGCTCCAAGATCGTATTCATGGCCTCGCCATTCGATTCCTTTATTGCATATGAGAATCTGATACTCGGCTCCTTGATTTCAAACAGTATTAGAAACGGGTAGTCCCAGTTGTCGCGCCCCCTTATTCCTTATGGAGTCCGGGTTTTGACATTCATTGAGAACATCTCATTTCCTTTTTGGAATTGGGTACGGAATTTGAAGAGTCGCCACCTAACGGATTAAGGTGCGTTAGGGCTCCTAAAGAAAATGACTCAGAAAACCAATTTGCATTACCATATATTGGGTGGGCTCGAAATAACCTTGAGGGGAAGGTGTTAGAAACCTATCAAGGTCCACAGCAGTGGGTCCCGAGCTGAACTCAAATTATGTGAATTAGTCTTATAAACAGATACATCAAATTAGACAAATGGACATTATATTTAAAACAAGGAGTAAAGCAGGGTCCTAGGTTTTTTAGCCTACATGATCACTTTTGTACAATGCTTGGTAATCGTCCCCAAGTTGGGGTGCTATACATAGCATTAGCGCACATGTCATCATACCCTTTACTACCCAATTACCCCCATTGTGGTTATATAAGCGATTCTAATCAAACGTACTCTATACATGCATTACCCATCCCTTTCTTATGGCCCTGGAGGTGTTTAGGACGTCTAATTAAGGCAGTTCTAGAGTCTCCTAAGGTGTTTAAAACGAAAAAATCTAAGCGACAAGCAAAACTAATAGGACATTCACATAAATGGGCAATTAAAGGCTCACTTTTACCTCCTCACACAAGCAGACAATAACACGTCTCAAACAGCAAGATTTCAGATATTTGAAAGGATCCTAAAGCAGGATATCTAGGTGAGCCCAAAGTAGAACATATGCAATGTTTATTAAAGCGGGGCAACAAGTACAAAATTAGTACTTCTTGAATCTAGCAGTTTCAGGCAGTAAGATATAACCATTTTGAACCTACCAGATTTGCCCAGATGATGAACGGACGAGATGTTATAGACTAGATATCTAAAGTATGAATTAACTACTGATTTTAGAGGCTGATTTTATCTTAAACCATGTAGCCTTGATTTCTAAGTGCTAAATATGCTGAAATCCCATTAGCATGAATTCTAAGAGCAAAAATTGATTTAAAACATATAGGCATGGTATCTAAAAATGAAGGATTGAATTTAGCACCTATAGGCATGGCATCTAAATGCATGACTGATTTTTAGAACCTTATAGGTATGGTATCTAAATGCACATAACCAGAAAAACGTCACAATAACTTATAGGCATGGTTTGTAAGTGTAGGAACTGATTAAACCCTATAGGCATGGTATCTACTTGTTCCCGACAAAATATATATAAGAATCCCTCCTAGTTTTACTAATATCACAATATCTGTTTACTAGGAAATTACTATTACAAACCAATCATAAATGAATTACAGAAATAAATGATACTAAACTATAGGGAGCCTAGATAGGCCCAAAGTAAACCTGGGAAAAACCAGGACTTCAAACAGTCCAAAGTACCATATCCCATTGTGTTTGAGAGAAGGTATCCTAATGTGTCAAAGTTCCCAAGGGCCTCAGGCACCCCGGGCAATGCTCACACCAAGATCCTCTTTAAAGAACAATAAATTTGTGCAGTGTGGAATGGCCAGCCCCAGTGTGTCAGAGTTTAGAGGAGTCTCCTGGACTCCTAAGCAATTCTCACACTGGAGGGGCGAGGACCCTAAGTATTTTAAGAATAGGAGTGAAAGTTCTTTATAAGAGTAGTGACAGTTTAAGGAAAATAATTTAGGAGTAAAACAACTCAGAAGTAGAAACATTTAAGGAGTAAAACAGTTTAGGACTGAAAACAAAAATCAAAAGCATTCTAAGAACATCAACATAGTCACAAAGCAAGAATTCACATTGCCCAGGGTCCGCAGAAGGATTTTCAGCCTTGAACTCAATCAACAACAGACAAGATCCATTAGTTCAACAAAGGTTTCTTATGGTCTTGGTCCATTATCTAATACAAGGTGAACATACAACCTTGTACCAATCATAAGGTAGTATGTTGGATCAAACAGTCACACATAAAGGAAAGCAAGTTGAGGGCATAGATACCATGATTTAATCAGGGGTTTATTAGGGATGAACATCTATAATAGGACAATAATCATAGGTCTAATGAATATAAACAGGCAGGTTTAACATGCTAAAAACATGACCCTCTAGGTTTAAACATATGTAAGTAAGCATGTTGATTAAGGCATTAGCATATAGCACATAAGTCTTAGAAATAGGCATACTAATACCAATGAAACATACTGATTCAAACAACATGAAAGTAGACATGCTAGGAACGTGAAAACACACAAGTCTTGGAAACAGACAATGTAGACATATTGAAGGCAAGGAAAAACCACATAGGTCTTAGTTAAGATCAAGCATGCTAATATTAGGGAAACATACTGATTCAATGACATAAAAGTAGGCATGTCGAGAACAAGAAGCATACTGATTTAGTAACATGCAAGTGATCATGTTGAGCAGGAAGTACATAAACTAAGTCATACAGATGTCTGAATAATAATAAAATGAGGCATACCAGTTAGGAATTTGCAGTAGGAGAGTGAAGTAAATAGGATCCAAGATCTAGCCTTGGCTTTCAACCGGCTAGACAGTGCAATAGATAAATAGTAGTATAGAGCAAGAGTTTTTAGAGGTGTTTTTCCTTAGGTCTATGTGTGTGTGTGTGCTTGAACAGAGTCATGTATTTATAGGAGTCGAGTAGTGTAAAGTGAATAAGGCAAGGTGGTTCAAAATAGAAAATAAGGCAAGGAAAACAATCAATCATTCAATCAAGATTGACATGGGAGAAAATCAGGGAGTTATACCGAAAAATAACTCGGGTTGAGTTTCAAATAAGGCAAGAAGTGAGTTTGAAAACCAACTTGGGTCAGAACACCATAAATCAAGCACTTAACCACCCAAATAAGGTAACATAAGTAATTAGAGACCAATATGGGTCAAACACCCCCTAATTTAAGCTTAATAGGCAAGGAATGTTAATTAGGAATCTCAGAATTAAGGAAAGCAAGTAAAATACAGCAAAATCATCTCGGCAAAACATGAAACCTTAGACGGTTGAGTCAGCCAATCAACTATTCAAAAAATAACAAGAAAAATATTGAAGTGAACAATGAACAATTAAATAACTAAGATTGGAACATAGTCATTAAAGAAAGATTAATCAAATACATAAGGAATTTTAGAAAAGCCCTTTGCAAAAATAGACGAAGTGTAAGCTTAATTTTGAAGAACATTTAGAGTCGATTAACAGTAGGGAAATCAGAAATCTCTTAAAGAAAACTATCACGGAAACTTGAAACCGCTTCAGATAGACAGAGATCTAACTAACAAATAACAAGGAAGCAAAGAACCCTAATGTAACAAAGTTCTAAAATTGATTAACGGTAAAGAATTAAGAGATATTTAAAGAAAAATCACTGATAAACTCAAAATCACTCTAGATCTACAAAGATCTAGACAGATTTATGTCTAAAAAATTAGAGTTTTGAGGAAAAGGGGTGGGGTAATGAGAATCTGGTTTTGAACCAAAGATCCAAACCATAAAACTCAAGATAATAGCACTTACAAATGGAGGTTACCATAGACAGACTCTTAAAGAGTCTCGAACAAGATCTGGGCTAGATCTCTTTGAGATCTCTTTCATGAGATTGCAAAATCGAACAACCAGAAGAAGTAGAAGACCAGTAGAGGTTTGAAACAACCATGGAATCCCATGGAACATGTAAGAATCGAAGGGATTAGGGATAGGTTTAGGTGAAAGCGATTAGGGCTAGGGTTGGTCTCACAGAACTGGAGAAGAGGGGATTCAAGGGCGGCTGGTCTGTGAAGAATGATTAGGGTTAGGGGTCATTTGGAATAAAAAAAATGAATTTTGTGATCAACGGCCAAGATTAGAGGGGTTTGGGGCCGGGTAGAAGTCTTTAGGATTTGGGCTGGGTATATTTGGGCTTGGTTTTTAATTGAATTTGATTAGGGGGGTCTAATTTTGCGTATCATTAGGGGCTATTTGTTAAATACCCAATAAAATATTTTTAAAAATAACTAATTAAATGATAAAAAATGTTTGTCATGCATAAAGGTGATTTAAAATAATTATTTAATATTATAAAATATAAAAAGTCATTTTCTGTGTAGATAAGGTAGTTATGCATAGGGGCTATGTTTGAAATATTTAAACACTCATATGAACATAAACGATGAATTTAGATGATTAAATCTTCATAAAATCACACGAGGGCTAGTTTTGAACATTTATGTAATTTAAAAAATACAGAAATAAATGAATTTAGAGCCTTTTAAAATTGTAGAAAAATTGTAAAAATACTTGTGCATGTTTGTAAATGCATGTACAATATTTTGAAAGTGTGTATGCACGTTTTAAAGTATATGAGGGAAAAATTGGATATCAACAGCTGCTCCTCTTTACTCGGGAAGGATGAAAGAGTTTTCTGGTCTTTGAGTTCCCTACATATCCTGGTTTTACAAGAATCAAGTCATGTGTAGTTCTGAACTCAACGGTGAATGGAACCGATGGAAAAAGTTCTTTTGTGAAGTGTAATGTCGGATAGAGTTATGATTGTGAGTTTAGGGCATAGCGGTGCGTTATAGGGCAGATATCTTAATGGTCGCAGAGTAAGGTGCGTAATTGATGGTAATTGGTTATAATGGAAAAGTGAAAATGGTATGAACGGAAACCGGAGCAAAGTTTGATCCTGTTTGAAGAATGGCTTCCTCCCAAATTACCTACAAAACTCAAAAAATGATGCATGCAAATATATAGATTACTGTGAGAATTTAAATGTGATGCAAATTCCCTTTGACCATGAAAGATTGTCTTTGGACAATGCAGATGATGTCCTTAGACTATGATGTCCTATGCCATGAATCATGAGATAGGATATTCGCAGGCCATGAAATGATATTCTCGGGCCATGAGGATGGTGCCTCTGAAACATGACGCCATTGAATAATGATGCGCAAGTATTGAGAGATCTTCAGGCCATGACATGGTGTCTTCAGGCTATGAGAATGATGCCTTCGAAATATGACTCCTTTGGATAGGTTGGCCATATGACAACACGTGAAGTGCAGGGATATGATACTGAAAGTTATAGCAAGACAAAGCTTAGTCTTGCGTCGAATTTTGGGGGCAGATCTTAGCCCGATGGAAGAAGATAATGTTAAGTTTAGAATGGAACAACACTTATGCAGTGAGGGACAATGCTTAGTCCCGAGAAGGCAATGCTTAGCCTTATGCAAATATGGAGGCAGGGCTTAGTCTTATGCAAATATGGAGGCATGGCTTAGCCTCATGCAAGATTGAGACATAACTTAGTCTCATACAAAGAGAAGGCAATGCTTAGCCTTATGTAAATATAGAGGTAGGGCTTAGCCTCATGCAGGATTGAGACATGGCTTAGTCTTATGGAAAGAGAAGGTAATGCTTAGCTTTATGCAAATATGGAGGCATGGCTTAGCCTCATGCAAGATTTGAGATAGGGCTTAGTATCATGCAAAGAGAAGGCAATGCTTAGCCTTATGCAAATATGAAGGCAGGGCTTAGCCTCATGCAAGATTTGAGACAGGGCTTAGTCTCATGCAAAGAGAAGGCAATGCTTAGCCTTATGCAAATATGAAGGCAGGGCTTAGCCTCATGCAAGATTTGAGACAGGGCTTAGTCTCATGCAAAGAGAAGGCAATGCTTAGCCTTATGCAAATATGAAGGCAGGGCTTAGCCTCATGCAAGATTTGAGACAGGGCTTAGTCTCATGCAAAGAGAAGGCAATGCTTAGCCTTATGCAAATATGAAGGCAGGGCTTAGCCTCATGCAAGATTTGAGACAGGGCTTAGTCTCATGCAAAGAGAAGGCAATGCTTAGCCTTATGCAAATATGAAGGCAGGGCTTAGCCTCATGCAAGATTTGAGACAGGGCTTAGTCTCATGCAAAGAGAAGGCAATGCTTAGCCTTATGCAAATATGGAGGCACGGCTTAGCCTCATGCAAGATTTGAGACACGGCTTAATCTCATGCAAAGAGAAGGCAGTGCTTAGCCTTATGCAAATATGGAGGCAAGGCTTAGCCTCATGCAAGATTTGAGACAAGGCTTAGTTTCATACAAAGAGAAGGCTATGCTTAGCCTTATGCGAATATGGAGGAAGGGCTTAGCCTTATGCAAGATTTTACACAGAGCTTAGTCTCATGCAAAGAGAAGGCAGTGCTTAGACTTACAAAAATATAGAGGCAGGGCTTAGCCTAATGCAAGATTTGAGGCATGGCATAGTCTCATGCAAAGAGAAGGCACTGCTTAGCCTTATGCAAATCTGGAGGCAGGGCTTAGCCTCATGCAAGATTTAAGACAAGACTTAATCTTATGCAAAGAGAAGGCAATGCTTAGCCTTATGCAAATATAGAGGCAGGGCTTAGCTTCATGCAAGATTTGAGACAGGGCTTAGTCTCATGCAAAGAGATGGTAGTGCTTAGCCTTATGCAAAAATGGAGGCAGGGCTGAGCCTCATGAAAGATTTAAGATATGACTTAGTCTCATGCAAAGAGAAGGCAGTGCTTAGCCTTATGCAGTGAACAAGTAGTAAATAAGAGTAGAATATTTCTTAGCTGGAGATATATTTGCGGTTGGTGGCCTGATTGTTGGGAATTTGGTATGTATATATGCGAATACTTCTATTATATTCATCATGTCTGCGTCCAAAGAAAAATTGTATGTTTTGTAAGGGGATGTTGGTTCGTGCCTTCGTCTGCTGGCTTTGCTTTGCTCTATTCTAGAGGCCTTGTTTGAGTTGCCCTGGGTAACGCCTGACTATCACGGAAATAGAGTTTTCGAAAATATGCATTTATTAGTAAAAATGGAGTTATGTTTTTAGAAGACATAGTGAAATATTGAGTGATTTTAGATGAACCAATGACTGTAACACATTTCAGAGACGTTGCAGCTTTCTTACATTAGAATTTTGAGGGTCCCCCTCAAAATTCTACCCCAGTTTGGTAAATGATCATTCGGCCACTTTGCATGAGACGAAACTTGCTGAACCTTTTTCGGAATTTTGAGAATCCTTCTCAAAATTCTACCCCAGTTTCTTAACCAGTTTCTGACTGTCTGACATATTATGGCATTGGCTGGACTTTCTCCGGAATTTTGAGGGTCCTCCTCAAAATTATGCCCCAGTTTCTGGTGCTAGGGGAAAATGAAAATTTTATTAAGATATGACCGAACCCACAGGATTGCCTATGTATCCCCTCTTAAACGGGAATCAGGTCAAGCGTAGTTCAATTACATCATATGAAGGAATGTAAACGGTCTAAAAATAGTATCTCTTGACTGCGTCTGAATTGATTGGTTTCAACCAGACTTCTTTGTCCATTTCTGCAAGTATGAGTGCTCCTCCTGTTAGTACCCAGTGAACCATGTAAGGACCTTGCTAGTTGGGAGAAAATTTCCCTTTGGCTTCATCTTGATGTTAGAAGATCTTCTTCAATACCAACTATCCCAGTGTGAATTGTCTTGGTTTGACCCTTTTGTTGAAATTTCTAGACACTTTGTTATGATAAAGCTGACCGTGACATATTGTGTTGATTCTTTTTCCATCTATAAGGGCTAGTTGCTAATAGCGGCTCCTTATCCATTCTGTATCACTAAGTTTGGCTTCCTGTATGATCTTTAAAGAAGGAATTTCTACCTTGGCTGGAATGACAGCTTCAGTACCATAAATCAGTATATAGAGGGTTGCCCCAGTTGATGCGCTGACCATAGTGTGGTACCCTAAAAGGTCAAAGGGTAACTTCTCGTGCCATTATTTGTGGTTTTCTACCATCTTCCTTAGTATCTTCTTGATGTTCTTATTGGCAGCTTCCACAGCTCCATTCATTTGAGGTATGTATGTTATAGAGTTTTTATACTTGATTTTGAAGTTTTCACACATGGCTCTCATCAGGTCACTATTGAGATTGGCGACATTATTAGTGATAATGGACTCGGGAATGACTTTCTTGGTTACAGCTTGACAAATTCTGCAATGACTTTCTTGGTTACAGCTTTGTAGGATGCAGCCTCTAGCCATTTTTATAAAGTAGTCACTGGCCACTAAAATGAACATGTGCCCGTTTGAAGTAGTGGGATCGATCGGACCAATGGTATCCATTCCCCAGGCAGCAAAAGGCCAAAGTGCACTTGTTGCGTTGAGTTCATTGGGTGGTACCCTTATCATGTCTGTATGTACCTGACATTGGTGGCATTTCTGTACGTACCGGATGTAATCTGTCTCCATGGTCATCCAAAAATATCCAGCTCTGAGTATTTTCTTCGCTAGAACAAAACCATTCATGTGTGGTCAACAAGTTTCGGCATGTATTTCTTCGAGCAATGTGGGAGCCATCTTTGCGTCAACACACTTTAACAATCCTAGATCAGGAGTTCTTCTATACAGGGTCCCTCCACTTTGGAAGAAGTGATTGGATAGCCTCCGCAACGTGCATTTCTAAGTGTGGTTTGCCGGCTCTGGATATTCTCCTCTTGCCAAATATTCTTTGATGTCGTGGAACCAAGGTTTTCCATCTGTTTCCTCTTCAACATGAGCATAGTAAGCCGGTTGATTGTGTATCCTCACGGGGATGGGATCAATGAAGTTCTTGTTTAGATGCTGTATCATTAATGACAAAGTGGCCAGTGCGTCTGCAAACTCATTTTGAATTCTGGGTACATGTTTGAATTCTACCTTTGTGAATCTTATCATCAATTCCTACACATGATGCAGATATGGTAGTATTTTGGTGTTCTTTGTAGCCCATTCTCCTTGAACCTGATGTACCAGAAGATCTGAATCGCCAATTACAAGCAACTCTTATTTTTTATATCGATGGCCAAATTAAGCCTCATGATGCAAGCCTCGTATTCTGCCATTGTTGTTGGTGCATGGAAACCTAAGCTTTGCGGATATCGGGTAATGTTGGCCTATTTCTGATACCAAAATTGCTCCAATGCCCACTCATTTGAAGTTTGCAGCTCCATCAAAGAACATTCTCCAACTGTCGAAGGCTTCAACAATATCTTTTCCTATGAACGATACTTATTCATCGGGAAAATACATTTTTAAGGTTTCATATTCTTCTCCCACATGATTTTTAGCAAGGTGGTCTGCCAATGCTTGTCCTTTGATTGCCTTCTGAGTTACATAGACGATATCGAACTCACTTAACAATATCTGCCACTTGGATAACTTCCCGGTTGGCATGTGCTTTTGAAAGATGTACTTCAGAGGGCCTATCTTGGATATGAGGTATGTGGTATAGGCACAAAAGTAATGCCTTATTTTTTTAGCTTTACAGGTCAAAACACAACAAGTGCGTTCCAGCAGAGAGTATCATGCTTCGAAAGGTGTGAACTTCTTACTTAAGTAGTATATGGATTGCTCTTTTCTTCCTACCTCATCATGTTGTCCCAAAACACATCCGAAAGCCCCATCTAATACAGATATATAGAGTAGCAAAGGTCTCCCGGGTTTTGGAGGGACTAGGACTGACGGTGTAGACAGATATTCCTTAATTTTGTCAAAATCCTTCTAATAATATTCGGTCCAACTTGTTTCAGCATCCTTCCTCAATATTTTGAAGATGGGTTCACATATAACTGTGGACTTTGCTATGAAGCGGCTGATTTAGTTGAGACGTCCTAGGAAGCTCATCACGTCCTTTTTGCTCTTTAGTGGTGGTAGCTTCTGGATAGCCTTAACTTTGGACGGGTCCAACTCGATTCCTCGGCGGCTGACAATGAATCCCAATAGCTTTCCTGCAGGAACTCTGAATGCACATTTTGTGGGGTTCAATTTTAGATTGTACCACCTTAGCCTGTCAAAGAACTTTCTCAAGTCCGCTATGTGATCTGCATCCCTCTTGGACTTGATGATGATGGCGTTGACATATACCTCTATTTCCTTGTGTATCATAT
Organism: Nicotiana glauca; assembly: GCA_026770625.1. Lineage (NCBI taxonomy): Eukaryota > Viridiplantae > Streptophyta > Magnoliopsida > Solanales > Solanaceae > Nicotiana > Nicotiana glauca. The sequence continues at coordinate 40,000 of MDKF010355137.1, forward strand.
CATGGAAAATGGTCGTCATGGCCCTCATATAGATAGCCCCGACATTCTTTAGACCGAATGGCATCATCTTGTAGTAGTATACTTCCCACAGTGTAATGAAATCTATTTTCTTTGCTTCTTTTTCGGCCATCCAAATCTAGTGATAACCCGCGAAGAAATCTACAAAGGATTGTAGTTCATGCTTGGCGCAATTTTCGATCAAGATGTGTATATTTGGTAGTGGAAAATCGTTATTAGGACTTGCTCTATTTAAATCCTGATAGACAACACACACCCTGACTTTCCTATCATTCTTCGAAATAGGTACAATATTGGCTAACCAGGTTGGGTACTCAACTACCGTGAGTACTTTGGCTTTTATCTGCTTAGTGACCTCCTCCTTAATTTTCAGGCTCATGTCTGGTTTGAATTTTCTGAGTTTCTGCTTCGCTGGAGGACACATTGGATTGGTAGGCAATTTGTGAGCCACTATGGATGTGCTCAGATCGGTCATGTCATCATATGACCATGCAAAGATATCATCATATTCCTTCTAGAAATAGATGTACTCTTCCTTCTCTGGCGGTGATAAGTGAATGCTTAAGCAAGTCTTCTTAATAGTTTAGGCATCTCCCAAATTGATTGCTTCGATTTCGTCCAGGTTGGAATTAGGTTTGTTCTAAAGCTCTCAACTTCCCTGACAATTTCCTCAGGTATTTCATCCTCGTCTTCTGAGTCACTATCCTTATGTTGCATTGTCTCATTACATGTCATAGTCATCGACTCATCAGGAAAAGTAATAATAACATTGTAGAAAGAAAAACGTGAAAGATAACAATGACTAATAAATAGCAATGCATTGATTAAATTTTGAAAATATCCAAAACAAGTACGGCTCGATGAATCGAGCAATTATTTTGAAACAAAATGTGTCTTTAAAACAAGATTACTGAAAACATCTGAAATGCCTAGCATGGCTATAGAAATAGATTAGGCTAAACTCCAAGCTACCTAGGGACTCGGCAGGTCCAGGATGGTGCGACAATCAAATTCCTGAGAACAATTCACCCCTCAATAGTCTGAATGGTGAGGCATTCTTCCTCCTCATCCTCCTCCTCAATTATCACGTTGCAATCTATATCCTTGTCCTCTAGGAACAAATTCCTCACCCCAACTAAAGCTTCTTATTCTGTCGTTCCCCATATTGTATCAGCCTGGTGAAAAGTCTGACCCAGATATGGCACCAGTTGCTCGAGAGGGTAATAAGGACTGCGCCATGGAGGCGACAAATCATCATATTCTTGCCATGTATACTGATATCTGAGACCGAAAGTTGTGCCATGACGTTTCAGTTGGATCGGTTTAGTAATGCCTTGGAGATCCTTTCCCATTCCTTTGCCGGGTTCGTACCCAAACCATGCTAGTATGCTTTCTATCTTGTTACTCCACCATTTATCCTTCTCAGTTGCATTGACATGTTCAATGTCGTGATAAGTTTCCCCTCTTATCATTCTTCTATTCTTGATAACCTGGATGGTTTGACTTCTGTAAATAGGATTACTTCCATCTCCGTGAATGATCACTTCCTGATGGTTCCATTCGAACTTCACGGCCTAGTGTAGTGTGGAAGCCACAACCCCATCGGCATATATCCAAGGTCGACCCAATAGGAGATTGTATGTAGATGATATGTCAAGGACTTGGAATTCAACATCGAACCAAGTTGGCCCTATCTGTTGGCAAAGATTAATCTCCCCAATTGTGGCCCTTTGAGACCCATCAAAGGCATCCACATTCATATTTCCTGCCCGTATCTCATAAAAATCCTTTTCCAATATTTTCAGAGTAGTCAACGAACAAATGTTGAGGCTTGAACCTCCATCTATCAGTATCCTGGCAATGAATTTGTATTCAAATTGTACCGTGATATGCAGTGCCCGGTTGTGATTATACCTTTCAGGCGATAATTCATCCTCGTGCAATGTAATCTTATGACTTTCCAGCACTTTCCCTACCATGTTGGCCATTTCTCCGCAGGTGATACTGTTAGGCACATACGCTTTATTCAACACCTTCATCAAAGCATTCTTGTGCGCCTCTGAATTTTGCAATGGCGATAAGACGGATATCTGGACGGGGTTTTGTTCAAGTGATCAAAAATAGAGTATTCCCTTACATGTACTTTCCACCAAAGATCATTCGGTCCGATTTCAATGACATGTTACTTAGTATCATCCTCCTTGATCGATCCTCCCAAATGCTCGGGTGTATAGATCCTTCATGTTCTGGTTATTCCTTGCACAACATCAGATTCTTCGATTTTTGCTTTTCCCTTTCGCCTAGCTTCGAAAACGTAATCCCAAGGTATGTACTTGGAATTTAAAGGAGGTGTGGTTGCTACTGTCACTGTGAAAGGTGTGGCCACTTCTACCTCAAATGGAACATGTATGGCTGCAGGTGGAGCTACCTCTACCTCAAACGAAACCGATGTGGTTACCTTAAATTTGACTGACAGCTGTATCTGTACCACTAATAGGACTGAGTGTGACTGCGGGTTTAAAATCATCGCTTTCCCGACTAAACCGGATCGACCTCTCAAGATCCCGTTCTTTATCTGTCTCTATCACATGTACCCCGTAACCCCTATGATCTAGGAAAGGATTATTGCGGATGTTGGGTGTAGATTCCTTTGCCTGTATGACCTAGTTATCAATCAATATCTGGATCTTATCTTTCAATGTTCGGCACTCGTCGATGGTGTGCCCCTTCATACCGGAATAGTATACATAGGTTTTGTTTAGGTTGACCTATTGAGATGAGTTCTCCACTACCACAGTAGGAATATGAATGACATAACCAACGACCTTCAATCTTTCATACAACTAGTCGATGGGTTCATAATTAGTTGTGTATTGTCTGGGTGGTTTGTGATCAAAGTTAGGTCGGGGTTTCTGGTAATTTGGACGAGTTTGAGGTGAATGATAGTAGATTGGATGGGTGTTATAAGTATGATAGGCGGTGGCGAGTTGAAAATATCTGGGAGATGAGGGTTGGTATGTGGATGGAGGTGCTTGGTATATGGGTGGAGGTGTTTGGTACGTGAGCGGAGATTTTGGGCCTTGAGCCACCATTACTACCCCCACTTCTCTTTTCTTTGATATGCCGCCTGATTATAATTCTTTGTTCGTGGCCTGTAGTGCCTCAAAATTTGTCACCATCCCGCTTTTGATACCCTCTTCAATTATTTCTCAGAGTTTGATGATATCGGAGAACTTGTGATTCTCAATGATCATTAGCCTTTCATAATACTGTGGGTCCTGTGCTCTGACAAAGAACTTGTTCATTTGTTCTTCTTCTAGCATTGGTTTGACCTTGGCTGCTTCTGACCTCCACCTAGTAGCATACTCACAAAAAGTCTCAGTTGGCTTCTTCTTTAAGTTCTGGATATAGAAGACATGCGGTGCATTCTCTGTATTAACCCTGAACCGGTCCATAAATTCCGACGCCATGCTCAACCAATTGGCCCACTTCTTAGGGTTTTGGCATATGTACCAGGACATGGCATCTCCGATAAGACTTCTCATGAAGAGATTCATTTATATCCATTCATCTTTTCCGACCCCCACGAGCTTGTCATAGTAAGTTGTCAAATGAGCCTTGGGATCCCCTGTTCCGTCAAACATTTCGAACTTTGGAGGTTTGTAACCCTCTGGAAGTTCCACATCTAGTTGTATGCATAGATCCTCATAATTCAGTCCTTCTATCCCTTTACCTCCTTCGACACCCTGAACTCGACTTGTCAATTTCTTGAGTTCCTCGGCCATGTTCTTGATGAGCAGGTCCTTCTTAGCAGATTCAGGTGTATAGTAGATTGATTGAGTGGAGTGAGGCACAATTTCTATGTATATAGGGTTGTTTTGGTGAGCGTTAGGGACTTAGGTGTAGTGGTGGTCGTTTGTTGAGTTTTGAGGATCGGGAATACATTGTAGTAGGTTCTGAGGAGTGTGATAGGTAGTGGTTTGTGGGTACTGAGTTAGTGGATGATGGTATTGTGGTGGATTTGGTATTGGTAAAGGATTGGGATTTTGAGGTGGAATTGCATATTGAATGGTGCGAGAGGATTTTGTTGATGCTGGTTTGGTGCATTTTGGGGAAGTGATGGGATTTTGGTATTTTGTTGGTTAATGTCGCGGACGTTCAGGGTGAGGGAGAGGTTTGCTAAGTTGCATACCTGCTCAAGTTCTTCCTGTAACTCAAGTATTTTTTGTTCCAACCGCAAAACCAAGTCATTTGGTGCCGGAGTGCTCCGACCGTCTGAAGTTTCCGCATTCTCAGCATTCTCCTTTCGAATACCACTTAAGTCTTCCATCTTAGCTTTTCCTCAGCCTTTCTTATTACTTGGAGGAGGAGGTGGAGGAGGTGGAGGGCCTCTAGATCTGATGTGATATGCTGATGATTCCAGTATGTGCGAACCAACCTTAGGGGATGGGAATAAATAAGGAAAAAACAAAGGTAAACAAGTCAGTAAGGATTCCAAAAAGTTTGCAGTATTAAAACACATATTGCGGGAATGTAAATTTGCGTCCTAATTTGGGAGCCTCGTTGTGCTTGAGGTAGGCCAAGCGACAAATAGATTTGGAGAAATTTAGTGCCAATAATTGCCTCATTTCATTAATGTAAATATAGACGCCCCAAAACGATACTAAATAAGATAAGTTACTAATGACATTTGGCCTTATTACATTTGAAAAGCAAGTAAACCTAATCTACTTTGTCCCAGAAGGACCTTCTTCAGGCTTGATGCTCTTGTCGATCAGATCTCCCAGTTCGTGCAGGTTCAGCAGTAAGAATGACCTTGCGAAATGTCCTCCTTCATTTCCCTCAGCGTTTTGGCAATCAGTGACTCTCTTCCTCATTTTCCCCTCCAATTCCTTTCATTGATAATCTCTATATCGTCTTTATGTCGCTCCATATGCTCGGCTTCAAACTCGTGAATTCTTTTGCTCAATTTCTTATACTTCACTTGTGCTTCGGCAACTTCATATATGACCCTGTTTCTCGGACCAACTCTTGGCTCGAAGATTCCCCATATGTTATCATCCAACCAGGAGGGATAGAATTATGCATGACCAGCACGATATCTATCTGGCTAGATGGTATCCTTTGCAACAATAATATTCAAGTGCCACATGTGTCGTGCTTCATTTTTATATGGGATGGCGTCACCCTGAAAATCAGCCATGAAGTGACTCATTTTAGCGACTCGCAATATGACCTGCTTCATGTCTGCCTGTCTCATAACCTTGAGAGGAGTATAAGGGTATATTCCCCTTAACCAACCAATACCAAGTGTGGAACATCCCTGCATCTAATGATGAACTCGTCGGTAGTGAACCACTCGAACATCCATTGAACCCGATCTTCGATCAAATTGTTGAAAAATTGTACCCATTCCGCAGCATTCCCTGGCTGAGCAAACCTGTCTGGGATATATGTCATCTTCTTAGGGTGATGGAAGGCTATGTGATCATTCCACGGCCTTCGCAGAAACTCTTGGCGGTATTGACCTCTTTGGATATGGTCTAACAACCAAACCTGTAACAGCAAATTGCAACCCTCGAAGTATCTGTACCCTTCCTAACATCACTCCAAGGCCTGGTACAAATCTACAATGATCATAGGGACAATGATATATGTCTGCCCCTCGATCCCTTCCATCAAAGTTTTGGCCACCACGGTCAGTGTGGTATGGATTCTGTCCCCTTGGATCGGGAACACTAGCATGCCCTAGAAACACACGGCGAACACAAAGACTCTGCGGTGGATCCATCCCAAGGAGGTGATGGAGAATTCATCATCAAAAATACGGTAAGACCTGCTGTGACCGTATCATTCATAGAGGAAGTCGAAGGGTATGTAGGAGTTTTTCAGGCACTCCAAGTCATCATTTTTCTTCAACCCCATCATCTTAAGAAACCCTCTAATGGTGCGATTTTCAGGTGCCAATAAACTAGGGCTATCCCAAGGTAGCCCAACAAATCCCTCTATTTCTACTAAAAGAGGGGTCATTTCTATGTCTCCAAAACGGATCAAAACCCGGTCTTTGTCTCAGAACATGGTAGAAGCCTTCATCAACATTTTGTTCGGTTGAAGATCCAATAAGGAGGGCAAGTTCCCTAAGACCCTTTTCACATGGTTTTGGTTACTTGAAGGAAGATCCCTCCACCAATCTAGCAACCGTGATGGTATGTTACTGCCCATGCCGAACCTGGGGATTTCGTGCCTTATTTTTCTGCAAAATAAAATATGGTTAGGCCCTTTCCTCCTCCATGTTCATCTATTTATACAACAATGATTAGTACATTGACACTTATTTCTCCAAAATTAATGCACACAGTCGTGGTGGCGTCCGTTGCGATTATGGAAAATCCGGTGGACTTTTGGATGAGGCTTGTCTTAAAAGGTTATTATGTGGACATCATATTAACCCGGCTAGGTTTGACCATGATGCATATATAATTAATCAGAGTAAGGTTGCTATGGAGGTCTATAATGGGACCCTCAAGAGGACAACTTGAGGGGGAAAGGCACGGAATCGTCGATTGCACCGCTGACCATCTAGTTTTACCGCAAATACACTTTTCCACATTTAGTGGGTAGTGTACACAGGAAGATCACAAACAATCATCAAGCGTTGCTATAAGATTGATTACGCACGAGTGGAATATGATGTTGAGCATGATTTATGAAATAATAAACAACATGTTGTCAAGTATATACACATTTAAAAATGATAAATGCGGTATTTAAATAATTGAAATACAGATACAAAAATAAAACGAGGAGACAAGTCAGTTTCAGAAAATCATAAATGCTTGAGAAATAAGCAACTAAATCTAAATAGAGGGGAAGGGGAAAGGGTGCACATGTATTAACAGAATAAATCATGTTTAAGACTAATTCACAAAAATAAGTTCGTTATGGTAAGAGCCTAAAATTTCCCCAACAGAAATGCCATGCTATCGCGCCCCCTTTTTCCTCGCGAAGTCCAGGTTTCGACATTCATTTGGAACAACTCATTTTCTTTTGGGAATTGGATATGGAATTTGAAGAGTCACCACCTAACGAATTAAGGTACGTTAGGGCACCTAAAGAAAATGACTCATAAACCAGTTTGCATTACTAGAGATTGGGTAAGGGCTCGAAATAACCTTGAGGGAAAGATACTAGGTACCCTCGAGGTTCACAACTGTGGGTCCCGACCAAACTCAAATTATGTGAATTAGTCTTATAAACAGATACAACAAATTGGACAAATGGAAATTATATTTAAAACAAGGAGGAAAGAGGGGTCCTAGGTTTTTTAGCCTACATGACCACTTCTGTACAATGCTTGGTAATCGTCCCCAAGTTGGGGTGCTACACACAACATTAGCGCACAAGTTATCATATTCTTTACTACCCAATTACCCTCCCCTTTGTGGTTATATAAGCGATTCTAATTAAATTACTCTATGTGTGCATTACCCATCCCTTTCTTATGGCAATGGAAGTGTTTAGGACCTCTAATTAAGGCAGTTCTAGACTCTTTTAACGTGTTTAAAAGGAGAAAATCTAAGCGACAAGCAAAACAAATAGGACATTCACATAAAGGTTCAATTAAAGGCTCACTTTTACCTCCTCACACAAGCAGACAATAACACGTCTCAAACAGTAAGATTTAGGATATTTCAAAGGATCCTAAAGCAGGATATCTAGGTGAGCACAAAGCAGAACATATGCAATATTTATTAAAGCAGGGCAGCAAATAAATAATCAATTTGCCTACTGATTTTATTACTTCTTGAATCTGGGCAGTTTCATGCAGCAAGAAATAACCATTTAACCTACCAGATTTGCCTAAATGATGAACGGATGAGATTTTATATACTAGATGTCCAAATAGTGAACCGACTTATGATTTTAGAGGCTGATTTTATCTTAAACCCTGTAGGCATGATTTCTAAGTGCTAAATATGCTGAAATCCCATTAGCATGAATTCTAAGTGCAGAAATTGATTTAAAACTTATAGGCATGGTATCTAAAAATACAGGATTAATTTTAGTACCTATAGGTAGGGGCATACATAGGTCGGGTTGGTTCGGATTTTGCAATTACCAAACCAAACCAATTGTATCGGATTTTTAAATCTATAGACCAAACCAAACCAACAAAAGTCAAGTTTTTCAATATCGGGTTTTTCGTTCCGAGAAACTTGGAGGCTTATTTCATACCTCCATAAATGCAACAAATTCGGATACATAGATAATGTACTACTATGAATTAAAGTCATTCTTTTAGCTATTTCAACTAAAGATAGTAATGATCACCAATAATTCAAAAGTCCAAGCTTCCACACTGCTTGCCCTATAAATTTTATGTTCCATTTGCTTGTCTCAATTAAATGCAAGTACTAACAAGCAGTCTTGTTTGTACAAGAACTAGTAAGAACAAATATCATTTATTACATGCCTACAAGAAGGAATACCAAAAGCATAGCACAAAGCTTACTAGATTATCACAATCTTAGTATTGCATTGATAACAATACAAGAGCAATACAGGGGAATTATATGTATAAGAGTTATCACATAGGATCACTCAACTTTTTAAGAGTAGACATTACATCCAAGAGTCTTAAAAAATAAACAAAAAGAGAACATATTAAACTCTAAGAAGTTGGGCATCTTAGTAGACATTACAACCAGAGGAGCATGTTTCCAAAATACTTGTAAAGGCATAATGACCTCACTTCCAAAAATAGTCATGAAGTAAATTATAGTTAATCATCCCTCTAATCAATCCTCAAAGGTGAGTCTGTATATTCTGAAAAAAAAGAGAAATAATTAACATATTTAAATATTAAATAATATATTTATGTTAAGTATGGCAAGGGTAACGTATCTTCTGTGCATGTCAAATATCTCATGAGTGAACAAACTGAGCAGCAATTATAGAAAGAAGATTCATGGACAACAATTAAACAATTAACACAAAGCAAATTATTACCTTCTTCAATTTGCTCAACTTTATGAACTTCTTCTAACATGTCTTCAAACTTATATTCCTTGGAAAGTGATCGTATCCATTGTTGAGTACAAATAAGTGCTTCCACTATTTTTGGTGATAAAGAACTCCTATAAGAATCCAGAATTCGACCACCTGTACTAAAAGTTGACTCCGATGCAACAGTAGAAATAGGAATAGAAAGAACATCCCTTGCAACCCTTGAAACAATTGGATATTTACTAGATGAAACTTTTCACCATGTCAAGATATTAAAATCCTTGATCTTCACCACATCATCAATCAAATATATCTCAAGATCAAATTTTTTTATAGTATTTCCCTCATCTTCCAAAAGTTTCTCCCACTTTGATTGCAACAAATCACCAACTTCACTCATACTAGTATTGCCTCCAGTATTATCATTAGAATCCTCAAAAAAAGAGTCATTGTATTTATTATACAAGCGATTTAAAATGCTTATCACATCTTCAGACTTCAATCTTCCCAACAAAGAACCAAATGTATCAGTAAGAATGAAGTTCACATACTTCATCTTGTATCTAGGATTCAACACAACATCAACAAGCAATAACATATTCATATCCTCAAACTTACCCCAATATTTCTCAAGCTTACTTTTCATTCTTCCTGCCATATCTTTCAAAGTACAATCATAGCTTTTGGTATACTTTATAATAGCATTTCGAATATTGAAAAATTCATGGAAGAAAGAGTTGGAAGTAGCATATAAACAACCTAAAATTTTTAAAGTTGTCTGATAGAAAATGTTAAGAAACTTGATAAAAGCTTTCACTTTCTTCCAGTCGTCTGCAGATGGATTTCCTCTTAAAGCACTTATTTCTCGACAATACTTTTGATACTTATGGTTATCCACATACATTTTTGTAAAGGCTTTTTCAAAATTTAGAGTTGTATCTAACATTGTATATGTGGAGTTCCATCTTGTTTCAACATCAAGACTTACAAGACCATGAGTATCTATCTTAGCTTTCTCAACAAATGACTTGAAAGAAGCAAACCTTGAAGGAGAAGACCTAACATATTTTACCGCATTTCTTACATGAGAAATAGGCTCAATTTGTTCATCTAACCCATCTTTTACAATCAAGTTTAAAATATGAGCATTGCATCTAACATGCAAAAACTCATTTTCAAGTATTACCCCTTTCCAATCATCAAAACGCAACTTTAAATGCTTAATGGAAGCATCATTAGCACTTGCATTATCCAAGGTTACTGTAAATAAGTTCTCAATGCCCCAACCAAATAAACATGCTTCAATTCCCTTTGTAATAGTCTCACCTTTGTGATCCGGTGTTGGAAAAAAGTTCAAAATTTTCTTTTGTAAATTCTATTAATCATCTATCCAATGTGCAGTAAGAAATATATAACTTAAGTTTTGTAGTGATGTCCATGTATCACTAGTGAGACATACACGTTGGTTCTTAATAAGATTTTTAAGTTTTTCCTTCTCTTCATGATAAATCCTCAAACAATGTCTAGCAACAGTTATACGAGAAGGTAATTCGAAATTAGGTAAGGCTTTAGCCATTAATTTCTTAAATCATTCTCCTTCAATAACTCTAAAAGATTGCTCATCAAGAATTACAAATTCGGCAATCTCCCTCCTAATGTCATCCACATTATACACTACCCTTTCAGTAGCACCCGAACCACCTTCTAGCCGCCCTCCCTTGATAGGTTTTAATGTTGATTGTCGCTTATCAATGACTCTAAAGAGAGATTTGTGACATGTAGAATTTAAATGTGACCATAATGTAGTAGTCCCATTCTGGCTACCTGCAGCAAATGTTTTAGGATAATAAATGCATTTTGCCTTACATTTACCTCCTTTAGCAATAAATTTGGAGAAGTGATTCCAAATCTCGGACGTCTCTCTGCCACTATTCCCAGATTTAGATTTTTTTGATGGAGTTGTTCTTTTTGATTCTTAGGAGGAGTGCATCGATGAGGAGTGTCTTCACTTTGTTTTTGAGCTGCCACTGGCGAATGATTATTGACAACCTGTTACGACCCCAAATCCCGGTCGTGATGGCGCCCAACACAACTGCTAGGCAAGCCCGACCATTCTCTCTCAACCCGAG